>REGO01000231.1:2688532-2708503 GCA_010120015.1 Rhombomys opimus | reverse complement strand
TGTGATATTTCCTGGAGACTGTTGCTAGGAGAGTTAACTTTGTTTCTGCCAAGTGTACATTCTGTGATATTTCCTGGTACCTGAGTTCAACTCCCAGTCAAGATGGCTCTTAATTTCAAAATGGAGTTATACCCAGGCTAACTTAAACTCTTCACTACATTAATTTTTTTTTAGGTTTTTTTTTCTTTTTATTTATTCTTCTCTTATATATTACATCCCCACTGCAATTTCCCCTCTCTCTCCTCCCTTGAGTTCCCCCTCATGCTGGAGCCTGCTGGCAGAGTTGAACAGTTCCTGAGTGGGGAGTGAGGATTAAAATAGTTAAAACAAATCACACTACACACGGGATCAGCTTGAGAGGGCTGTCAGTAATGACTACAACAGCATGGGTTTATTTCAGGATTCATTTTTTTATAGGCAAAGCAAAAACAAGTCACATCAATATAAAAATAAAAGTTCATGGAAATGCCAGACTTTTCTAAAACTACTTCCCTATAGCAGATATGGTCCAAGGTCACACAGGCAGGCTTTAAGGAACTTGGAACAAGTTTTAAGGAACTTAGTGAAACTTCCTCTTTTCTCTGTCTCAAGGTGAAGGTCAGAGTGAAAACATAACAAACCAGCTTGACACACAAGCAACTCTTCACACCCTTACCTCTGTCTTTACTCAATTCCACACCCCTTTCAATTCCCCTCAGAAAACACAGGCTAAATACAGCATAACAAACTACAATAAGACCTGGCACATCTTCTCATATCAAGACTGGAAGATGAGGCAACTCAGTAGGAGAAACAGCATTCTCAAAGGCAGATTGAATTGTGGGCAGCAGAAAGAGACTGGCTGAGAGGTCACAGCCATTTAGACCCCACAGTGACACACTTCCTTCAGAAAAGACACACCTACTTCAAATAGTGCCATTCCCTATGGCCCAAGCACTCAGGAATCTATGGGGGTCATTCCTATTCAAACCACCACAAACAGTAGGGCCTCTTATCTGTCTTAAAGGAACTCATAATAAATAGATTATTAGGCAACATATTTCTTGGCTTAAGTCAACATCTATGCATGTATTTTAATATATTTTTTGTTCTTAATCAGTATTTAAGTGTGATATACAAAACCCACAACATTATCAAAATGAATTTTAGTATGAGGGATTCATCAAGGTGTTTAACCCTGGCCCTTGAGCCTTCCACTGTGTAGCTGTATTTCTTCCTTTCTCATTGTTGTGAACACACGTGACAAGAATCAGCATAAAGGATGAGAATGGTGTGCTTTGTCCCCCAGCTCAAGAAATGAGGTCTTTCATTATAAGGTATACTGGATCACTATCTAGGGCTTGCCTGGGGCAGCTGGAGGCAGCCTGCTTACACCCATGTGGTTTGGGAAGCAGATAAAACGGAATGCTACCACCCAACAAGCTTCCTCCATTGCCTCTTTTAGTTCAGTCTAGGAACCAAGCCCATGGGATGGGGCTGTTCACATCCATTGTGGGTTCTAAGACAATCTCTAGAAACCTCACAGACACAGGCAAAAGTGAGTCTTACTGTTGTCAAAGGTGTCCCCTCTTTTCCATCCAAGTGTAGAAGAGAAAACAACCATTGCAGTTATCTTACACACAGAAGGGTTTTGCACATAAGTAAGGCTTAAAAACTGAGGCTTTTGAAGTTTGAAGACTTTCCTGGATCTCAGGAAAATGTTGTATTGTAATTACAAGAGGATCCATGTTTGGAGACAAAGGGAAGTAGGCTGCAAAGTGAGTCCCCATAGCTTTGAAGTTGGAGGAACAGGTATGGTGGAAGAAACAAGAAAACTAAAACCTTCAGGAAAATACAGCCCCACACAATATGTGCTTTATCCCAGAGCTTCCATGTGGATTTGCTACATTCCAACATGTAAGGATAGGTAGCTTCGCTAAGTCTCTAGGTCTGTGGTGACTTCGACTTATACAGGAAAAGTACTTATTCTTGTGTTTCTGTGTTGTACTTTTATCTGCCATTTGGAAACAATTGTTTTTGTTACCTATATAGGCTCATTTACTTTTATTTATGATTGATTGCTTCTTATTACTTCAATGTGTAGATTATATCACCAGAAATGACACATATAAAGTTAACAATGCCTCAGACCTCACCAATAGTAATATTTTAACAAATATCAGTTGCATTCACTTTCCATTCTTGAATATTTGCATGAGATTCCTGAATGTCAGAATGAATAGGTCTGTGGTTCTTGTGCCTCCTTTTGGGGGTTTTCTTTCTGTTGCTTTTGCCTTGTCCAAATTGATGTGATAGTTTTTATTTTATCTCATTATGTTATAATTCTTATGTTTTTGTTGTTATTTCTTAGAAACCTATTTTTTTTCCTCTAATGAGAGAAAGAACAGGACTGGATCTGGATGTGAGTGTAAGTTGAGGAACTGGGAGAAGTAGAGGAGACTGTAATTAGAATATATTATATGAGAAAAGAATACGTATTTAATAGTGGGAAAGTTTTAAATGAAGTATACGCTCAATATTTAATGGAGAAAAATAGTTTTAGTGTGATAACTCAAATTAAAAATAATTTTAGATTTAAATTTTTAATAAAATTTAATGCCATCATTTCCCTTATTTTTGTGTATCCACTTTCTGTTTAATATCAAATCTATCATTTTGTTTGACCAAATGGTCGATTTCTGAAAAGTCACAAAAAAAAAAATTCTTTTTGAGTATTTACTAAACCATATATTTTCCTAAGCTGTTGGAATTAGGAATTTTTGCAAATGTTAAATTATCATTTCTTTAAATTCATGGTTTTTGTTCTTAACTACATTAGTTTTTAATTACTTTTCAAGCACATGTGGAAATGCTAAATTTTGACATTTCATTCATATATAACTTTGTGCATTGTTCTTACTTACTTCTCCATTTGTTCCATAGCTTTCTCTCATGCTTACCTTCCCACTTCCACTGGCCTCTTTTTTTGTATATATAGTCTTCTTCTCCTGTTGTACTCTTTGTGTGTGTTTGTGTTTGTGGTGTGTGTAGGACACTTTACATATAGATACTGTATATGTTAGAGTAGAAAATTTCTAATATTTGTCTTTAGCAAGCTGATTTTTTGCATTCTGTCAAATTTTCTGAAAGTGATACAATTTCCTTCTTTCTTAAGACTGTGTATATAGCACTTCCCTTCACTTGGTACTTGTTAGATATATAGGCTGATTCCATGTTTCGTTCTGTGAATGATAAAGCAATAAATATAGGTGTGCAGTGTCTCCCTAGCATGGGACACAGACTCCCATGAGTAGTAAAAATAAATCAGATGGTGTTTCTATTTTTAGTATTTTGAGGATTATTTTTTTGTTTTAAAAAAAAAAGTGTATTTTAACAGTAAGATTGATGATCAGTCTACCTTGGACATTTTTTTAAATCTCTGTCAGTGTTCTCACCCCACAAAGTTAGAAATTGACAACGTGATTGTAGATACATAAAGATATTTATAAATCTCATTTGTAGGCTGTGCTAGGAATTATTATTTCAGTTATATATAAGATAGTAATACAAGTTAACATTTCATACTGGACACTCATATTTAAGTTCATTCTTAATATGACTAATGACTACTTGTAGCTCATATAATAGAAGGTGACCTGAGATAAATCAAGGAGCAAGCAATTATTTAAAGACTCTTTGTAACACTCAATAGTTCTTGCATTCATTGACTGACATTGAAATTTTCCAATTTATATCTAGAGATAGATTTAAAGTTAATTTTTTACATTATAAATCAAACAAAAAAGTATTATTTATTTATTTTTAACTCTAACATACATGTATTGGAAACAAAAAAAAATCTGTGACTCTATATAACTCATTCCTAAACTCATGTTTTCCTTATATATTTCATTATTAATAAATTTTTAAGTAGTTTGCACTCCTGGCATTTAAGGGCAAGTAAAGTTAGATCATTTCCATAATGTTTTAATGTCAGTCTACTGATGTAAACATAAAATTCATGCAATCCAAAAATTTGCCAAAATAATGTAAATAGCTAGATTTATAAATTTACCTAAATGATTACCAATACTGAAACATCCCCTTCCCCACACACACAAAAAAAAACAAAAACAAAAACAAACAAACAAACAAAGAACTCTGTTACTTTTTCCTGGAGTTAAAGGGTTATTATTTTAACTGAGGAAATTGTCAGAAATTTAGAAGAATTAGAGTACGATGTTATTTAGAAGACAAAAAAAAAAAAAAAAAAAAAAAAAAAAAAAAGAAATAGTCACTGTAAAGAGCCATGGCATCTAAGTAAGATATCTATTTATCAAAAAAAGTATTAAACTTTTCAAACTGTAAATAGTTAAGCAAATAAACTTTTTAAATGGCATGCTTAAGCATGGGTGGTGCTCTTTGAAACTGTTTCTCTCTGTAATTAGAGATTGTCACACTCGGTCCTCTGAGAAGGCACTAACGATCATCTGTCAAATATTCATGTCCTGATAATAAACAGCCCAGAGAAGCAAACAAGTTTTTACTACTGAAAATATATTAAATATTAAAAATGATGTATGCAGACAAACTCCTCCTTGGAACACTTGTATTTTCTTCATTTGACTTCTAATCAGAATCACTTGTGTCTGTATCTTCCATGTTGGCACATTTTCAAATGTCTTTAATACAGGAATATCAGCCTTTTCCCCAGAAAGAGAGGTGGCCGTTTCCTGCCAACTTCCAAACTGCATGTCAGCTAGACTAACCAATCAGCCTGTCTGATTGACCACTGTCATATATACTGTATACACTTCCTTACACCGTGAAAATAATGTGTCAATTGAGGCAAGTCAAATGCAGTGATATGTTTAATTAAAGAGTTTCTTTCCACAAGGGAGGGCATTTTTATGATAAAAATGGTAGTCTTGAGAAAAATAAAAGTTATTTGAATTAAATAACTACCGTAAAAGAATGAAAAATAAAGAAATACAGTATTTTTAATTATAAAAGTCTATAATTCTAAATGAAATGTTTCAATACCAATCATTGACTTACTTTAGCATCTTTCTCTTAATGAAGCACTTTATGAAGTGTCTTCTATTTCTATTTTCTTATCCAAGCAGAAATATATATATAGTGGTAGTAAGAACACTACCATGAGATGAATAAAAACTGCCACCTGATACAGTAATGTCTATAAATCTGGCATGCTTGATAGCTCCATTCTATTGCCTGAAGTTTCCTTCTATTTGGCTTAGCCTCACTCGGAGCCTAGCAAAATAAGAAGAGGATGAATGATCTAAGGGTTGGCCATCTCATGCCATTTTACCGTTTAGATGGTATCCTCACTACACACTCTTCTTTAGTAGATTCTACTGGTGCTTTTGTTTTGACTTTTGTGTTGTTTATATCCATCCAGATTCCTATTGAGTTTCTTCTTCAAGTGTTAAATTCTTGTATTCTGCATCTTAAATCTTAACTAATGATTATTATATGTATTTCAAAGGTGATTACATGAAAAACACATCTGGTCCATCATAAACTAGAAATCTCTGGCCACTCCAACAAATTATCAGATATGGGTCATTCAAAGCGTAAAGGTTTCTCACGTTTCTAAATACAGAAAGTCCAGAATCTGGAGAATGGGAAATCATGGCGGGTTTGAAGAAGAGTCCTGTCTAGTTATCATAGGCAATGGACTTTTATGTACACAAGGGCACACACACATACACACACTCTCTCTAGAGAGAGAGCAATCCTACTGCTTACAGGTGTTCTGTCCTCATTACATAATAACACTCCCCAACTCCAAATGCCATTCTTTTATGGACGAGGAGCTTATTCGTTCAAAATTCTCACTGTTTCTATGCTGGAAGACATAAAGCTTCTGTATACATGACTCAGAGTTCTTAGTGTCTAGCACCATTGACAAGGTCTTTTAGATAATCCTTAAGTTGAATACTTATTGATAGATGGTCATTATATTGGATATACTCACACAATTTTAAAGGTCTAAACATATGATCTGTTGAATAAGCAGTCAGAGCATCTCCTGTATTATATTTCTAAGGAAAGTACACAGAACTTCATCAGGATACCCTCTTCCTCTGATGAAGCACCAATAGTTTTTTTTATGCCAAGATGTAGGCACATTTTGCATTAACATCTGCCATTATGGTATGTATTGTTTATATGAAAGTTTCTGTAATTTGGTGTGTGTGGTCAACAGAAAACTCTTTGTTTGTTTGTTTGTTTGTTTCCTTTATATTATCATTTATTACAATTTATTCAATTTGTAATACAACTGTAGCCCCTTCCCTCTTCTCCTCCCAATCCCCCCCTCCCTCCCTCTTCTTCCCCTATCCCTAGTCCACTGATAGGGGAAGGCCTCCTCCCCTTCCATTTGACCCTAGCCTATCAGCTCTCATCAGGACTGGTTGCATTGTCTTCCTCTGTGGCCTGGTAAGGCTGTGTCCCCCAGGGGGAGTTGATCAGAGAGCCTGCCATTGAGTTCATGCCAGGGAAAGCCCCTGCTGCCCTTGCTAACGGAAACTCTTAAGAGAAAGAAACTTAACTGCAATATAAACAGGAAGCTGTAATCTGAGTAATCAGTAGATAAAATGTAGTATTGAAGTAGTGGAGGAAAAGCTGGAAATTAGAGGGGATTTGAAGCCACATAAGATAGCAAGTAGGAGGAGCAGCCATTCTATTTAAAACTTGGATTTATATGTCCTGTGAGGCTGACATCCAAACTTCATTTCAGTAGGCATGAACGAGCTGTGTGTCTAGGGTGTTTGCACTGAGGTGCTGTGGAAAGAGATCTTTATGTGAACTGCTGTCTCACCCCCACCCAGGTGGGTTTCATAGGAGCCATCCACAAGAATGGTCTAAATTAGCACCACTGCTGTGCGCAGGCACCTGCAGAGACCCTTGCGAACCCTGAATGGATCTGCCTCACAGGTAGCATTTTAAAAGCCATCTAGGAGAGCAGCGGAGAAGCCACTTTCATGGTGATGCTGAACTTTAGTCCTAGAAGTAACTACCCATACAGAGCACAGTACCTTAGAGCTCACAGGAGCCCCTATGTACCTTCCACAGTTCAGATTCTACAAACCATGGTTTCTGTGTCAGGGGTGGAGACATTACAGCCTTGCTGTCATAGCCACACTAGATCTGAAATAAAAATGTCATCCTTCTACTGTTACTCCAGGGCCTCCTAATAACAAATGTCAAAGAACACATAATTAGAAAAAAAGGAAATAGCCATAAGAACCATCTCCATGGCTGCAGAACAGAGGAAGGGAGAATATGAACTGGCATTCAATTAAAAACTGCACAGACGTAGCCCGTGACAGCCCACTCTCCAAGTGGGTTCTTTAGTAAGGGGAACAGGGGCTGTCTCTGACATGAACTTAGTGGCTGTTTCTCTGATCACCTCCCCCTGATGGGAGAGCATCCTTACCAGGCCACAGAGGAAGACAATGCAGCCAGTCCTGATGCGACCTGATAAGGTAGGGTCAGATGGAAGGGGAGGAAGACCTCCCCTATCAGTGGACTGGGAGAGGAGCATAAGAGGAGAAGAGGGAGGGAGGGGAGGATTGGGAGGGGGCTACAACTGGGATACAAAGTGAATAAATTGTAATAAATAAAAAAAAGTAAAATAAATAAAGAAACAAACAAACAAACAAACAAACAAAAAACCCTGCATGATATATTTACTGGTTCCTTGAGGGGAGTCTCCTGGAGGACAGAAAGCATTGTTATCATCTCTTTAATTCTTAAAAAAACAAAAAAAACCTGCATATACTGACATAAAAATGATCAAAATGTTTCAATATGGTCATTCTCTTCATTAAATTCCCATTGAGTAGATTTAAGTTGTCAGATATCTTCCACAAATAGTGTGTCACTAAAATTAGAACCAGTGTCTCATGGGTGGGAGTTCATTTACTGCAAGTGGGTTTGAGCACTCTTGTGCATGTGTGGCTAAAGGTATGTAGCCAGATGGAGGGAGCTCCTCTGTGACCACGGTACCCAGAGTATTCCTACTTTAGAAGCTAAGCATGATTGAACATGAACACTGCTTTGATGGAAGCCTGAGAGATTTCCAACTTAATAAAATGTACCCACCAAAACTGTAATTCACTCTAAAGAGCAGACACAAATGACAAATCTCAGTTGTTAAGTTTTTTTCCTACCTTTGAAAAGAAAATGCCAAACTTTGAGTTTTCTCTTAATTAAGATAAAGGTTAAGTATGGAAAGTGTTCTTTGAGCAGTTGTGTTTGAATGCTGTAAAATATCGATGCCTGAAATATCCTATCCCAAATTAAAAGTAATGTTTTTATAAAAAATTCACTCAATATAGGATTGTCTTATAGTTTAGGCTTATAAAAACAGACTATTTAGTGAAATTACAATTTACTTCCTTTTTGAAAAGGTAAACCTTAAGGTTCAGCAAGATAAACGTCAGGAATCATTTGCAACTAGTATAAGCAATGATTGCTTATGTATGAAATTTAGGCATGCAAAAATTACAAGTGATTTAAATGTGGTTTTTTGGAAACATGGTTTAAAAGTGGCACACAGGAAATCAAGGAGATGATTCAAGTATCATGTAAGATTCCAACCTTACATTTTGACATACTTGGTGGAAAAATAATTTACCTTTAAAACCTAGATAACTCTCTCCTGTGAAACTGTAATTCTAATGCTAATTTACTCATGGTGACTGTAGGTTTGGTGAAATATGTCATATAAAATTACCAATTCAGTAACAGTTTACAAAGCTGAATTTATTTATATTAAAAGTTGAGAACAAATACATTTATAATTATAAAGCAGAACATAAAAAGTGAGGGCACAGAGTCTCAGTCGAACCAGTTTCTATCCTTCCTCTTAGGTCTGAAACTTTGTATTGCAATCCACGCTTTTTTCATTGCTTCTGTGTGCAACATTTAAAAATTTATTTATTCTTGCCTAGTTATCACACAATGTCTCAGTTGAGGCCCTGAGGCAAGTTTGTCGCTGTTCGCTGTTCGCTGATAAAGGGGAAGGAGTAAGGTTACTGTTATCCCAGTGTCTGCCTGGATGGAGTCAGTATTCAATAAAGTCCCCTCAAGTCACAAGTGATGAGATTATACTGTTACAGATTCTACCTTCTACTTTGCATTCTAGTTGCCTGATGAATTCCAAAGGTTCAAATATGAATCCCATATTCAATTTCAGGATGAAAGTATTATTAGCTTTCAATTACCTTTACATTCAGACAGCATTTCAAAAGTAAAATGGCATTTGAAATGGTGTTAGGAGGTTACGATGGGATTTCAGCATCTGGAGGTAAAATGAGAAAAGGCAGCAGGCTCATTTTCATAAGAGATATTTTGCTTATTCTAAATGGATAATTAATGGCCTGACTTGATAAGTCACTTGCAAATTATATTGCTCACAAAGTTATTAGCGATTTAATTAGCATTAAGCTTTATTTAGTTTTAAGTATGTGGATGAGTGGAAATATATATGAAGAAAAACCTTCTTCACATTAACCTGATGTTATTCTGGCTGGCTGGCCCTGCTTACCTCAACAGAATGAAACAGTTCCCTGGAAGGGTTCTTTCATCTCCTATGTCCTTTCTGAGTGTGTGAAGCAAACAAGAAGTTTATATAAAACATTTCACATCTGCCTTTCAATTTCTACCTTTTATAACAGGCATTTGAGTCATATATCTTCACAAATGTTTGTAATCTCAATCATACCATTGTATCTCCACTTTTCTACTCACAATAATTTTCTACTTATAATAATTCTTAAATGTACACTGTTTTTCTCATTTTTATGAATACACATTAATTACAGTGGTCTTCTCACCTTTTATAGGCATTTCACATTATTGGTGGATGTCTCAAATATTTGTTCTCTCCCAATTCTATTGGCAGCTCTACACATATGCATCAGGAATGCGTGAAAGCTTAAAACAGCACAGTGCTGTTTAGAGAACTAACAGATATCCACCAGTGTTTGTCAGCCTAGATCCTTAGTGCTCTTTCTATTATGGAATTAACCAAGGCAGATTTAAAAACTATTTGTTCATATTCAGGGTCAGGAGCCTTATCCGTGTGGGTCCCCTAGTAAGTGAAGCAGAGACAGTCTCTGACATGGACTGTGCTGCCTGCTCTTTGATCACTTCCTCCTTGTGAGGCGACCTATCCAGGCCACATGGGAAGAGGATGCAGGTAGTCCTGATGAGACTTGATAGGCGGGATCAGATGGTAGAGGAGAAGGGCTCCCCATTTCTGGGTACTAGGAGAGGGAAATAAGGAGGAAGAGGAAGTGAGGGTAGGACTGGGAGGAGATGAGGGAGGGTGCTAAAATTGGGATATAAATTCAATAAATTAAAAAAAATATGTTAAAAAATAAATAGCTACACTGGCTGAAACATCTCCACCAAGTTCCAGCACAGACCTACCATGTGCTGATCCCTAGAAGAGATCCCTGGCATGTAAAATGTCTCACTAGCTTTTGTGTTAACTCATGTGAAGCCAATATTAGCAATGGCTGAATTGGAGTAAGGAAGCTGGGTATCTCAAACAATGAATAGTTTTGTAAAAGGGGCTTTACATAGAAAAATGAAGTACGTGGAACTATGTGAGTATGGAGGTCGGGGATAGATCTGGGAAGAACTGGGGGAGGAGAAAAATACGATAAAAATACATTGTATGAACTTCCCAAAGAATTACTAAAATTATTATTTTTTAATTGCGTGAGGATGAAATCCAAGTTGTCTCATTCAGGGTGTCTGTGATGTTGGGGAGTGACCACGTTCTAAGCCCTCACTTTGGTTTTTGTCATCTAATCTGGGAACAGTTAAAAAATACATATAGATACAAAATGCTTCATGTTTAGTATACATGTAATTAATGGTAATTCTACATGAATAACATGAATAACAAATTCTACATGAATAACAAATAGGAAAATGTACATAATAAATTTATGTTGTTGAAATGTATAATACTAAGTACCATAAACTATGTTATTATAATGGTGTAAGTTATAAAAACAAATAGCTGTGGAGATCTATCTTATATCTAGGTGCTTATAAACTGTTAAAATATTTCTGCTCACATCATCTCTGCAGTAAGTAATCTTTGATACTAATTAAATAATGTATTTAATTGTACAAGCTTATAAATTCTCACTATCCCATAATAAATAGAAGGGAGGGGATTGATTACTTTTCATAGCATGAATAATTATAAGAATTACACTATGCCTTGTTTTATTAAGGATCACACGTTTTCAAATACAGGTAATTGTAGTTTTGTTATCTATCAGTGTTATGGGACCATTTACACTGATGTTCATGATCTTGGTATAATGTAAAAGTGAGAAAGAATGAGGGATGATTTTTTCTTACCAATTTATATACTATCTCAACTAATATTTTGATTGTTACTGCTTTGTGAGAAATGAGGATTAATGGAATCTGTATGGTGTCATGATCTGTAGGGTGAGAGTTATGACAAGAACTCATCTGTCAACTTATAATTTCATGACTCTTTAACGTCACATGGTATTGGAGTATATGGAAATTCTAGAAACAAAGGATTAATTTTTATACAAAATGACGAGACTATCCTCTGAATTACAAGTGGCCATGAGTGAGGAATTTGATGGACATTCTAATACCTTGTATTATATAAATATAAATAAAAGGACAGAAGAGTTTTAGGGAGAAAAATACCACACAGTCAAGCAAGCACTTTATCAGGGTTTATTGCTTAGGCACTGTCCTCTTGCCATGACAAGCCACCATGACCAAAGAGCATTATAAATGAAGTAATTAACCGTGGACTGGATTACAGTTTCAGAGGCCTAGTGCATAAGCACCCTGTTGTGGAGCAGCAGGCAGGCTTGGATGGTGTTAGATCAGTAGCCCCAGAGCTCAGATCTGATCCACAGGCCTGAAGCAGAGAGAGAGAGGGGGGAAGTGGAAAAAGTTATAAAAGTTTTAAATATTGTGTGCGAATTAATATGTTTAACATTGAATTGTGCTGTTTTACCCATTACTACTTAAACCAGAACCTTTATAAAAGAATTTTCATACCTTCTAAACTAATAAGTGCTTTCTAAAAATAACTTCAGTACAGTTCTAATAGAAAAAGTTATTATTTTTGCAGTTTTTTAAATTTTCTTATTTTGTTGTTTCACAGGAGTGCTGAAAGAATTAAATTACAGTTTATTACTAAGTACTTGAGTTTGACTTGAGATCATTAGAACCTTAGAGGCATGTGAACTGAACTTTAAAAAATTATTTTCATTCAAGAAGCCTTCACTTGTATTCATCATCTTAGTATAAGAATGCAGGTGATTAGTGTAGGTTGGTGGAATTCCAAACTGAGTTGTGTTTCCTCCTTGTAGCCACACCCTAAGCTATCTAGAGTCTTCCTTATACCCCCAGAATCATCATAATCAGAAGTAAGTGATCTTTCTGATTTTCATTTTCATGTTACTGACCTCAACCTTAGCAATTCTTATAAAACAGAATTGAATGGTGTAAATATTAACAGCCACTTAAGTGCTGTATTTTGTGTTTCCCTACATGGAATTTTAATGATGTAAACTAGAAAGATATTAATGCACTAAAAGGGCAATGGCAACACATGGGATAAAGCAGTTTTACTAAGGTGCAGCCTATGCAAAAATAGTGTGGAAAGAGAGAATTACTTAAACCCTTTTCTAGAGCAACATGAATCAGTTCATTCATCATTTATAATTTATGTAAGTTTGAACTCTAATTTAGTCCTTGCACAAAAATGATAATTAAGAAAACAAAAGAATTGTCTGTAGCCAACCACTATGATGATTAGTTACCATAAATATTTCATAAAGAGTTTTGAAATCATGAGGAATGCGAAAAGAGCAGTTTTGGGGTTAGAAAGAAAAGCTTGAGGACTAGGGAGATATCTTGGTTGATAAAGACTTGCTGTGTGAACATGATAACCCAAGTTCAGATCTCTAACAGCCATTTAAAAACTGGGCTTGTAGACACATGCTTCAAACCTCTGCACCGTGTGGAGGAAAACACACATCCTCAGGGCTCACTGGCCATTTAGTCCAGCTGATATGTCAAGGTGTAGTTTTAGAAAGCGATGCTATCTTAGTTTTAAAAAAAAAGTTGTGTGGAACAATAGTGGAAGATATGCCAAACAGACCTCTGTTTGCAAAAGTTGCACAAATCATCATTTTCATTGTTTGTCACTACATGAGGAACAACTCATAAGTAGAATGGATACTGTGGAGGACAAAATGCCAGTTACTAAAGACAAAGGGGAGAAATTCAAATTAAAAACAATAATATATTGTTTTTAAATACACAAGAACAGTACCTAGTAAGGCTTTTGAGACATCATAAAATGACGACATGTTCAAAGAATAAGAAGAACACCACAACAGAGATACAGAAACTATTCCTAACAAAGTAATCATAGAAGAAACATTTCCGTAACTGGAGTTAAGTATTTCAATCCCAGTGGAAGAAATATATAGACTACCATACAGACCCAGAAATGAAACTTACCACTCCTTAATATAGTTTAAGCACTAATTGTATAAAACACAAAATGTGTCTTATAAGCTGCATGAACAAACAACCTAATAATATAAAAGGCATCAGAATAACAGGTGACTTTTCAATAGAAACTCTAAAATCCAGAAGGACTGAGAAAGTTGCATTTCAAGTTCTGAAAGACCATAGCTATCAATCCAGGTTACTATACTGGAAAAATTATCTTTCATACTTAGAAGATAAATAGAAAAATAAGAACTTTCCATGAATAGCAGAGTGGAAAATATGACCACTGTTCCAGCTTTATATGGTGTAGTAGAAGGAAGAGGTGCAAGTGAAAGTAAGGACAAACACATCCCAGAAAATACAAAGGAAAAAAAGAGCCAAAGGCAGTTATCAAGGAAAAGAATGGAAGGAAAATAAAAGCATTATAAAACCAGCATAATGTCTTCAATGATCACACTTCTCATTAATATCCATAAATATTAACAGTCGTGATTCTACAACCAAAAGACAAGCTAGCAAAAAAGTGAATAAGAAGGCAACATTGCTCCTTTGCAGCCTCCAGGAAACATAACTCACCATCAAAAATAGTCAACACTTCAGGGTAAAAGGATAGCAAGATGTATTCCAAGCAAGCAGGACCAGGAAAAAGCATGAATCATTCTGTCAATAGCTGGCAAAATGACTTCAATTAAAACTGGTTAAAAAAGAAAGGTCAGTTCTGACTTAGTTTATAATTCATTGAGAACTTTCTAATTGTAGGCACACCTTCACTGAACATGGGTGTTCCATACTTCTTGAAACAAATGTTATTAGATTACAAAATCATAAACCAGTCCCAAGACCATAATAATCGGTGATTCTTACCAAGGCAAAGACCATGTAATCAATCAATCAATAGATAATAATAAAGGAAATTGGCACTGGATGACCCTATAGATAAATGGATTTAACAGACTACAAACTCCACAGAACATTCATTCCTCTCAGCAGTCCCCGGGACATATTCTAAAATTCATCATGAATGAGAACACAAAGAAATTCTCAGCACATCAGGAAGCTAAAAGTAGCTCATGTATTATGTGATAAAATGAATAAAGCTGATTGTCAGCAGTAACTAAAATCATAAAAATTTTGCAAGGTTATGAAGATTAAATATCACACTAATGAAAAAAAATTATTTTGAGGAAAGTAATAGTAGTATATGTAACTCACATGAAGAACAAGATTCCTGTGTGACATTTGTAGCTTTGGAGAGTAAAGTCAAGCCCTAACAAAGTAAGTGGAGGGGCAGTGTTTCTGTGTACCCTTTGTCTTTAATCGTTCAGTACAGCCCTGTTCTTTTTACCTGTCACTTACTCCATTTGCTCCTTTGTTACTCCCACCTCCTAAGCAGGTGTAAATGTATCTTCTATGCTGTAGGGAATAACTTCCACACTTGAACTTTGTTGAAATGGCTAGAATACTTCTTCATCATATTTTCTCACATATATGTTTATCATAATCTCTGAGAAAGTACATTTCTTAAAAGTTTAGAGTGTCAGTGATCCACACTTACATTGTATATGACATCCATGGAAACTTGCAGGAGTGAAAAGCTGAACAAACTGACATATAATTAGACATAAGAATGTCAAACCATTTTAAAGTTTTGTTCTTTTATTCATAGTTCAAATTATTTGTCATAGAACTGTCTGTGCTGTGGACAGTGCCTCCTTCTGAATCCAGCAAAACATTTCATCAAGTTATTTATTCAGAATGGATTTCTAAGTACCAATTTCTGTCAATAAATGGTGAAGATGTTTCCTATGTTGCAATCATCACATTAATAGATATCTAGAAATCTCAGTTAGGTATCTGAATCACTAAATCAAGGCCAGATTTGAACCTGTGATTGTGGAGCCAAGAGGCTGCATGCCTTTCCCATACTCAATGTTGTTATATTAATTTCTGCACAGTGCTAGCAATCTCAGTGCAGTGCTCTCTCCTTGCTTGCTTTCTTTGAGCTACTAAAATTAAAATAGCGTTAACCTGAAACTTTGGTCTACCTATCTACCTTAACTCCACAACCAAAAGTTGTTCAATTCAAATTTTCGTTAATTCTCATTTTAAATTCAAAGTGTTTTAACTGTAGAAATTTATGTGCTATATTTTTGCCTGGTGAATCAGCTGATGGCTCACTTGCTGCCTTCTCCCTTCACATGCAATAATATGAACAGAAACAAAATACATTAATAATATAATGAAAAATAAACTTTGTATGCCCAACTTGAAAAGTTTTGTGGTTTTGTGTTCTCAGTAAATTGCAAAGAGCCAGTTCTACTTCTTTTGATGTGCATCCTGCACCAGTGCCATTATCACATTGCTCAGCACGTGTATGCATGGCTGCCCTGCTTTGTATGCTACTGTATTCAGTGTCTTGTACATATCAATAAGGAAGACATCGAAAAGTGTGGTCCCTACAGACAGCAATGCCCAACTGATCAAAATAATTTATGTACTTGTTTTGTTGCAAGTGATTTGATTCAGTGCTTTGCATATTCATCTTAAGAACCGTACCACTAAGCTACATCCCAAGAGGTGGTATGTTGGGTTTTTTGTTGTTGTTGTTTTGTTTCTTTTATTGAAACAGAGCTCAGCCTATTCCTGAACTCATAACTGCCCTTCTTCCACCTGTCATGAGCCTTCATGTTTATGAAATTGCCCTTTTATACATAGTGTTTGGAATGGTTCAGTGTTAATAACCAAATCTTATTTATTCAAACATGGTTTTCTCTCACTAAAAAATATTTAGCAACAACTAGTATACAAAGTGAATAAATTGTAATAAATAAGAATAATAATATAAATTTGAGCAAAAAATATTTTAGTTAGTCAAAGGTGTTTGCTACATAGATTTGCTGCAGATATACTGGAAATAATGTTCAGGAATGTTATATGAGACTCCTTACATAATTTTATGGTGGTTTAAAGGGATCAAAAATCTTGATTCTGCCTTATGCTGTTATCTTTATAACTTCAAAACCAACAAAGCTAGTTAAATTAGCTGTGAAGTGCATCAGTTGACTGAGTAGTTTGGGGTCATATTACATGGCAGTCTCCTCATTCCTCCCTGCGGTAGAGCCATGCATGCCTGACTCAATCTCTCTCAGGAAGGAGACAGAAAAAACTACGTTTGTCCCCTAGTCCTGCCAAAAGGGTGCTATTCCACCATGTCAATGGTCTAAGGTAGGAAAAGAGTCGGTTTTCAGATTATTACTGAACAGGAATATTTTAAGAGTTTTGCAATACTGAAATTTAACTTGTATTTTATATAACAGAAAAGAGACAACATAAAATAAATGTTTTCAGTTTATATCTGCTTCTTTACATCATAGAATGAACTAGAGACTGCGAATGCATTTATTATTGAATGACCATGACTTGTAGAAAACAAATATTTCCCCTAAGCTCTGAAAGACAAATTGTGCCTGAGAGATGGAGAAGTAAGGACAACTAAATTGGAATGGCAATGTGTACCTGTTTATAAATGCTGAGCCATTGTTGGGACATCTGCCCCCAGCAGGAGGGAATCACTTCTGTTCTCATACCGGAAAGACCAGAGTTCGAATGCCCCTTTCATGGTTTACTGTTTGGATGTCATTGGGCTAGTTCAGCAGAGTACGTCTGTAAAATGAGCATAGCTATCATCATCCACACCTCAGCTTTGCCGTGAGGATCCATAACTTAAGTGTATTCAACAGTGTTGGAACAATGATTAGTCTGTAATTAGAATATAATACATTAACCCTGGCTATTAACTCTACTTATATATTGTATGTATGTTGAAAGGGTTCAAAGAGAAGTACTTGAAAAACTTGGGATACAAAAGTATACAGAACAAAGAAGGCTGGGAGATGGTGCTGTAGCTAAGAATACAAGTTTAGAAAGCTTGGGAATCAGAGTACAAATTCTCAGTACTCTGTAAAACACTGGGAATCGTGACAGGTGCATTTGTAACCCCAACTCCATCAGGAAAAGAGACAGAAGGATCACTGGGGCTTACTGAGTGCCATGCAGACTCAGTAAAAGTTCATGTCTTAAGGGAATAGATGAAGTATTATACAGCACTGTACTCCTCTGGAGTCCACACACCTAGGCATGCGTGGACTTCATGATTTTTCTAGATGTCAATGTAGCAAGTTAATTAGATTCATCTTATTAAACTGCAGTGGACATTATCCATGCCATTGCAAACATGGATAAAATTGATCCCTTGCATAAACATCTGTACATATAGAACAGAAATGGAATTTGTTCTGAAGCTCTGTCACTGCCTACTGTACTCCATAATATTAAATAAATTGACATAAGAATTTCAGTGTGGAGGGTTTTTTGACAGTATGTAACCTATTTAAAATTCAGTGTCACAAAGAAATAGTTGTAGGTAGCAGTGCCTTCTCTCTGGTGCTTGACTTACCAGAAACCTTCTTTGGAACTGTCCATATGCTAATGACATCCATTAAGCAAAGGCAGGCACATTTTACCTTCTTCAGGATGTCATATAGGGTGGAAAAATAAATACCCTAAAAGCATTACCAGGCCACAGAAGAAAACATTGCAGCCACTCCTGATGAGACCTAATTGACTAGGATCAGAAGGAAGGAAAAGAAGTCTTTCCCTATCAGTGGACTTGGGGAGGGGCATGCGTGCAGAGCAGGGAGGAAGAGAAGGATTGGGCTGGGAGGAGAGAGGGAACCATAGGGGAGATACAAAGTGAAAAAAGTGTAATTAATAAAGAATTTTTTTTAAAGATGTTTTCATAGATAGTTGCTGAAGCAGTTTGATTTATGTGAAATGAACTTGGGCCAAATATCCTTGACTCTACATGACTGACTTAGAAAGTGTCAGTGTAGTAGAATAATAGTTACGTAACTTTGTTAAGAAAATATTTTTCCCTCATCTTGTACACCTACAGAATTTCCCACAAGTCTTCATATTTATATTATTATTATATTATTTATATAATATATATTATTATATTATTTATAAAATATTATATTATAATATTCATATTATATTATATTATATTATATTATATTATATTATATTAACAAGAAGCAGTGTTATCAGTAGGTGAAAAGCCATCCCACAACTTACCTCAGAAATACGAGTGAGTACATGAAATGCTTTCATGTTACTTTTACTTGTACTTTCCATGTTTTGTTTTACCTTATCTCATGAAAGAGCAAATTAATGCCACACACAAAAATAGTAATGCCATTTTATTTTACAGTATATTTAGACAAACACCCAATCTTAAGATGAAACAATTCTAAAGATAAAAACAAATACGTTTCAGAGATGCCATTGGAGTTCATTTTCAGTTGGCCACCTACTGTTGGGCATGCAGTCTACCCTGAACAGTAGTTTCTTTTCCCAGTGACACTCCTTTGAAGAAAACTAATTTTTCAATTATAAGTGGTTATCAATTAAAAATAGTTTATTTACTAGGCATGGGACCATGTGCCCACCTTTCCTCTAAGCTCTAGATTCCCATGTGGTGCATACCTATACAGGCTCTATGTGTGGTACACAGTCTTAGTGGGTTCATATGTGCATTGGTCCTGTTGTATTTAGAGGGCCTTGTTTCTCCATCCCCTCTGCCTCTTGCATTCCTTCCACTTCTTCTGTGGGCTTGGATGGAGACATCTTGTTTAGGACTGAATGTTCCAAGGTCTCTCACTGTCTGCATAATATATGGCTGTGGATCTCCGTATTTGCTCCCATCTGCTGCAGGAAGAAGCTACTTTGATGATGGCTGAGCATAGCACTGATCTATGAATACAGAAGATTGTTATTAGGAGTCATTATTGCTATATTCCTTCAGTAGAAGAGTTTGGTTTTTTAAATTTGTTTGTTTGCTTGCTTGCTTATTTTTACTCCAAGACCCTGGACTACATAGTCTCAGGTTCTTGGTCACCCTACGAATATCAAGTATGGGTTCTAAATCCTGGAATGGGCCTTAAAACAAGTCAGATATCGACTGGTTACTACTATAAGCTTTGTTCCAACATTGCTCTAGCATATCTTTCTGGTAGAATACCATTGTAGATTGAAGGGTTTATAGCTGGCCTTAGTGTTCATGTTTCTCCTTCAGTTGTGTGCAGAGTACCTTCTGGCACCAAGTAGGAACCAGTTC
Organism: Rhombomys opimus; assembly: GCA_010120015.1. NCBI lineage: Eukaryota > Metazoa > Chordata > Mammalia > Rodentia > Muridae > Rhombomys > Rhombomys opimus. The sequence continues at coordinate 2,688,771 of REGO01000231.1, read as the reverse complement.
TATTTCTCCATTTTCATCGATTTGTAGTAGGTGTTATTTAAAGCAATGGAACCTTGTTGTAAGTTAAATAAGATGTGATCAATTCCCAGGAATTAAAGCTTCACTTGGTGACAGGAGATGGCCAGAAGAGGCTAACTCTCTCCTGTTATTTGGAACTTTATTTAGATCACCTTAATTAAGGTATACTTTTAGGAAGCTCAACTATGTAAAATATTCATATGACTCACATACATATGCAT
>REGO01000231.1:2635514-2673090 GCA_010120015.1 Rhombomys opimus | reverse complement strand
TTTCTTTTTTGACACAGGGTTTCTTTGTGTAACCTGGGCTGCCTTGGACTCACTTTGAAGTCCAAGCTGGCCTTGAACACAATGAGATCCACTAGCCTCTGCTTCACAGAGTGCTGGGATCACAGGGGTGTGCAACCATGCTCAGATCAAATATTTTTTTTAACCTGTTTACATTTTTCTGTAGATATTTCTTATCTAGTGGTATGTGATTTCTAAAGATATGTAAAATTTCGTAGTGTCTATTATAATTTCAGGTAATACGTTTTGCCAGATATTAGATATATAACAATATGATTAAGGCACAGTCACCCCTAGGCAATATTTTATGTGATAGAGGAGAACACTTAAATATGCCAGAAATTCACTTGGATAAGAGATTGTTGTACAGCATTTAAGACACATGCTCATCCAAGTCTTATGTGTCTCAACAAATTCATACAAACAAAAATAATGTTGAGTTTTTGTCTTTACACATTTTGCCTTATGTTATAGGAGTGCATGTTTCCAGGTGGGTGGCTAAGTGTTTCTTATTCAGAATAAGAAACAAGGCCTAAGATCACCTGATATACTTTGCAGTCAACCAATTTCTATAGATTAGAAGATATTGTAGAAGAAATTATTTTTAAAAATAGTAGTTATTTGGAGTAAAAGAGAAGAATAAAGCTATTTGCTACTTCTTTAAGTTGCATGAAAAAGATCATTATAACATGAAGAAAAGCCACAGTGATCAATAACGGAAATTCTTAGATAAGCAAATAGCTGTGAGTATGCCTGCAGCATCTAAGGAAGCATGGAGATGTAAAAACTGAGATTTGTTTTTAAACAAATCATCACAGGACGCATTTGTCTCAAAACCTTAGGGAATACAAAAGATCCTATGCTAATTTTTAGATGCAGATATTTTTGCTTGTGCAGTCCTAGCCCAGGGTTCCCAGAAATTCCATCTGATGATATTTCTGATATCTTTTCTCCTGTTCAGATATCCATGACTCTGGTGAGAGATTTTGTGTTGTGTTTGGATTCTGGAGGATGTATATTTCTCTGACATGGTCATGGATTAGAGGTCTGTTCATTCAGAATGTAATGTTTCTACAAAAGCACTGGATTTTGACATAGATTCTTGTGTCCCCTGTGACCCTCTTAGTCTATATTCTCCCTCTACCAGATAAAACATTTTTCATAGTGGATCCATTTCCCCCTACAAAAAAAATATTTTTTTTCATTTTTTTATTTTATTTTTTATTAATTACACTTTATTCATTTTGTATGCCCCCCATAAGCCCCTTCCTCCTCCCCTCACAGTCCCACCCTCCCCCCAGCCCTTTCTGCATGCATGCCCCTCCCCAAGTCCACTGATAGGGGACATCCTCCTCTCCTTCTTTCTGATCTTAGTCTATCAGTTCTCATAAGAAGTGGCTGCATTTTCAGGGTTCTAGGTTGTCTCCATGAATAGTCTTTGGTTGGAGTATGAGTCTCTGGGAAGTTCCCTGTGTTCAAATTTTCTTGTTCTGTTGTTCTCCTTGTGGAGTTCCTAATAGTAAAAAAAATAATTTTTGATTCACATTTTAATTCTCTTAAGATATCCACATGTATTGTTACTTGAGTTTTTGATCTTAGCCATTCTGATGGGTGTAAGGTTAAATCTCAGGGTCCTTTTGATTTGCATTTCCTTGATGAGTAAGGATGTTAAACATTTCTTTAAGTGTTTCTCTGCTTTTCAATATTTCTCTATTAAGAATTCTCTGTTTAGCTCTGTACTCCATTTTTTAAAAATTAAAATTTTTTTAAAAATTACTTGGTTCGTTGGTGTTTAACTTTTTGAGTTCTTTATATATTCTGAATGTTATCCCTCTGTCAGATATAAGGTTGGTGAAAATCCTTTTGTTCTGTTTACAGTATCATTTGCATGGAGAGGACCTAGACCCTCTGCCCAAATGTAGACCATAGGCAGCTCAGTCTCAATGTGGGTTTCCTAGTAAGGGGAGCAGGGGTTGTTTCTGACATGGACTCAGTGGCCACCTCCTTGATCAAATCTCTTGGGGAGGAGGGAAGGGACATCTTTCCAAGGCCACAGAGGAAGAAGATGCAGCCAGTCTTGATGAGACCTAATAGGCTAAGGTCAGGTAGTAGGGGAGGAGGACCTCCCGTACTATTGGGCTAGAGGAGCGGCATAGGGAAAGATGAAGGAGGGAGGGTTGGACTGGAGGGAGAAGAGGGAAGGTTACAGCTGGGATACAAGTGAATAAATTGTAATACATAATAAATCAATTAAAAATAAATTTTAAAAAAGATATCCACAGATGGTGTGCCTAAGGTTGTGACAGTGGACCTTCTCCTATTCCTATGCAATCTCCTCTAACCTGAGAAACACAGATGTCGGAGTTACTAATCCACAGCATGGCCTATTGGTCACCCTGCTCTCACTGCTGAGCTGCTGTTCAGATAGCCTGCATGTTACGCACCACCATCTTGGACCATTTTTCAGGGTTGTACTTAAAATATTTTCCCACACCACTGGTCACATTAGAAATTCTATTTTTTTTTTCAAGCAGAAAATGCTCTCTTCTATCCTTCTCACCCACCTTTACACTAAAAGGGTCCCTGTCTCTTTATCTTTATACCTCTGAATATACAAGTTTAACGTCATGGTCTATGGGAAGACACTTACTGACTTGGACATTATAACACTGAAGCTATGAATGAGAAAGCCCCGGACTCAGAGCACAAACCCTGCAGATGAGGTTAGGGAGAAGAACATCGTTTTCTAATTGTCTCACCAGTTAAAATGAGGCAATCCTTTCTGTTTCAGCCAACTGAAATTCCACCTTAGTGACAGTGTCCAACCCTGTTGATATAGGACATGGTTGCTCTACATCAGTAGTTGAAAACTCAGTTCTGTTAATAATATAATATTAACATATAATCCTTTATTAATATTAAAATAATTAATATAATCTTTTATCTCTTAAAAGTGTTTTAAATACCCTACAGCAATTACTCTTCTACTCACCCACCTGAACTTCCACAAATCCCAGAAGCTCTCTATACCTGCAATTTCCATTTTGACAAGATAGTTCCTATATTTTCCTCCTTTGCAACTCTGCTCTTACTTCTTTATCTTTTCTCTCCATCTGCCTTGTCTCTTCAATTCCCGTTCTTTCATCTTCTACACCAGAAACCACTAACTATCCTTCTACTTTTCCCTGGCTAATAGTTCCTTTTCTCTAGATATGCTAAACAATTTTCATCCTAAAAATAAAACAAATATTCTCTAGTAGGAAGAGGCGACTCCCTTAAAATGTACACAATGGAATATTACTCAGCAATGAAAAACAGAAAATCATGAAATTTGCAGGTAAATGGTGGGAACTGGAAAGGATCATCCTGAGTGAGCTATCCCAGAAGCAGAAAGACACACACTGCATATACTCACTCGTACAGACATATAATATAGGATAAACCTACTAAAATATGTACACCTAAAGAAACTAATCAAGAGGGGGGACTCTTACTAAAATGCTCAATCCCCATCCCGAAAGGCAAAGAGGATGGACATCAGAAGAAGAAGAAAATAGGAAACAAGCTAGGGACCTGCCACAGAGGGCCTCTGAAAGGCTCTGCCCTGCAGACTATCAAAGCAGACGCTGAGACTTGTGGCCAAACTTTGGGCAGAATGCAGGGAATCTTATGAAAGAAGTGGAAAATAGTAAGATCTGGAGAGGACAGGAGCTCCACAAGGAGAGCAACAGAACCAAAAAATTTGAACACAGGGAACTTCCCAGAGACTCATACTCCAACCAAGGACCATGCATGGAGATAACCTAGAACCCCTGCACAGATGTAGCCCATGGCAGTTCAGTGTCCAAGTGGGTTCCATAGCAATGGGAAGAGGGACTGCTTCTGACATAATCTGATTGGCCTGTTTTGATCACCTCCCTCGAGGGAGGAGCAGCCTTACCAGGCCACAGAGGAAGACTCCTGATGAGACTGAACAGACTAGGATCAGAAGGAAGGAAAAGAAGTCCTCCCCTATCAGTGGACTTGGGGAGGGGCATGTGTGAAGAAGGGGGAAGAAGGGAGGGGTTGGGAGGGGAGGAGGGAGGGAACTAGAGAGGAGATACAAAGTAAATAAAGTGTAATTAAAAATAAAATAAAAAATACAGGAAAAATAAAGAACAGAAAAAAATGTAAACCATCCTGACTTGAGATAGCAGTGACTCGGTGAACACCCATTTCCGCTTCAGCTACTCAGCAGCTCCTGACGGGATACCCTTGTGCACAGCCGACTTCTTCATCAACTTAAATATGCTGACACAGCCTTCCTCACACATCCTTTTGCCCTGTCACATGTTCCTCTATCGATTGAAGCCTTCTATCTTTGTATTTTATGCCTGGTAGAACCTTTCAAAGCTGTGGACTGTCAGGTTTTTAGCCAGTTCTTTGAAGAGCCTCCTTTATGACTTTGCACATGAACCCATTAACATGAAACCATTATTTTCTGTTCTGTAATTAAGATGCTTATCATATCATCCGAGTGTTTGAATACCATTATGTGTGTGTGTTGGCCTTCTGTCTCACAGGATCCCATCCTCTCATCAGTACCTGGCACAGACCTTAGAAGCAATTAGGCAGGGACCAGGCTTGTTTCCTATCTATAAAAACAGTTTAAGCTCAATACTTTATTCTCCTTATCTGTAAAATGGCTTTCACTAAAAATTGTAAGAATTATGGGTCTAATATATGGTACAAGAACTGGCATAGTGAATTATCATAGGGATGTTAAGTAAATAAATGATTCAGACAAGAAATCTATAACTGCACTAATTACAGGACAAGAAAGACTTTAGACATTTCTCTTGAGTAGAACAATGTAAGAACAATAGCTGTTTGGGCTTTGAAGTTTATGCATCTCATTTTGTAAACTTTTCCCATTATATAATAATTTAAAACTCTTTGCTCACTGTATTATACTTTAAGTATTGACCTATTCCTGCCTGTTCCTTCCTTGCTTGCTTGATATACTTTTATTGCTTCAGAAATTGTTACCAGAGACTAGGCTGAAAAATATAATAGTACATATTTTTATTTTTTTGTTGTTTTTTTACTTTATTTATTCTTTATTAATTACACTTTATTCACTTTGTATCCACCCCCCACATTTCAATCCCTCCCTTCCTCCACCCTCTGCATGCATGCCCCTCCCCAAGTCCACTGATAGGGGAGGACTTCTTTTCCTTCCTTCTGATCCTAGTCAATTAGGTCTCATCAGGAATGGCTGCATTGTCTTCCTCTATGGCCTGGTAATGCTGCTTCCCCCTCAGGGGGAGGTAATTAAAGAGCAGGCCAATCAGTTCATGTCAGAGACAGTCCCATTTCTATTGCAATGGAACCCACTTGGACACTGAACTGCCATGGCCTACATCTGTGCAGGGGTCTTAGGTTATCTCCATGATACCCTAACATAAGTGAAATTCAAGAAGATGACCTTACATCTATGCTTATGAAGACGTTAATGGAGGAAGTAAATAAAATGCATAAAGAATTAGGGGAAGATATAATAAAACAGATTATGGTCATCCCTAAAGTAATACAGGAAGATGCAGCCAGTTTCTGCAGATGCAGCAGAAAGAAATAAAAGAAACAGAGGAACGTTCAAATGAACAGCTGAAAGAATTGAAGGAAAAACAGGAAAATACAGTAAGACAGGTGAAGGAAATCACCAAAACGGTTTAGGATCTGAAGATAGAATGGGCAGAATTAAAGAAAACACAAATGGAGGGAATCACCGAGAGGGAGAACCTAGGAAAGAAAACAGGAACTACAGAGGTAAGCATAACCAACAGACTACAAGAGATGGAACAAAGAATCTCAAGTGTGGAAGATACAATGGAAGAAATCGATGTATCCATCAAAAAAAATAATAAATCTAAAAAATTCCTGACACAAACCATCCAAAAAATCCAATACAACATAAAAAAAACAAAACCTAAGAATAATAGGAATAGAGGAAAAAGAAGATTTCCTCCTCCAAGGCCCAGAAAATATTTTCTACATACATTTTTAAATTTTACTCATCAATTCCATCATACAGTTGAACTAGTTTAAAGTTATATTTTAACTAGTTTAGCTACTCCCACTCTCCAAAATACAACACTGTCATTGGTTTAAAAGAAAACCATGTAAGACTCTAAATGCCAACCTTTGAGATTGCACAGTGATTTTGTGACCAGTATCACAATTCTTTGCTCATCACAGGCTTCAGCTCATATCTTAAGATCTGTTAAAGAGGCATTTATCACAGCTCCATTCTAAATTATAAGAAAACTGCAGAAGTAAAAGGATCAACAATCACTTTGAAATTTTATGCAATGCTAATCTGAGAGTTGGATGTAATAGTTAAGCTTAGTTTTCACTGATGATGTCGTGAGAAACACACACACACACACACACACACACACCTGTTATCAGAGGTATCGGTAACTGCAAGTGAAGAGTGTCGATAAAGCCTTTCCTTTGAGTGTCTATAGTCTGAAACACACATAGAAACAAATTTGATATTAGAAATTATCATTATTCTCTGACACTTGCAAAACATCAAAACTGATGAATTAATTATATCAGAGAAAATAGGACATTTGCTGTGATGTAAAGCTTGTTGCTACAGCTTTGGCATTTACAAAACCATGCAACTGTTCCTCCTTTATCAACCTGGAGTGCCATGCTGAGATGCTTCAATTAATCACTGACGGTTATCTGTCTTTGCAGAAAGTTTTGTTTTAACTTCATTGAATCCCTTATTGTTGCCTCCATATTTGCCATCATGAACCTGGGTATTCTGCTATTCACAAGCTAGGAATGCCTATTTTAAAACAGTATTGTTTCTTTTATTTTTTTAACAATTTATTAACTTTGTATCCCAGTAGTAGCTCCTTCCTTGTCTCCTCCAGGTCACATCCTCCCTCCCTCTGCCTCCCCTATCCCTCCCCCTTAGTCCACTGATAGGGGAAGTCCTCCCCTGCTGTCTGACCCTAACCTATCAGGTCCTGTCAGGACTGCCTGGATCCTCTTCCTCTGTGGGCTGTCTAGGTTGTCCCACCACGGAGAAGTGACCAAGGAGCAGGCAGCGGAGTTCATGTTGGAGACTGTCTCGTCTCCCCTTACTAAGGAATCCACATGGAAGCTGAGCTTTCTATTGGCTATATCTGAGCGGGGGTTTATGTCCTCTCTATGAAAGGTCTTTGGTTGATGGATGGATCTCTGCAGTCACCCCTGGGCCCAGCATTCTTGGCTTTGTTGGTGTCTTTGTGGGGGTCTTGTCTCTCCTAGATCCTTTATCTCTGCCTTCCTCCACAGGACTTCCCGTGTTCTGTTGGATACATCTGGTTTAAAAAACATAAATATTAAATATAAATTATACTCAACAAATTAGTTTAGTTCCTAAAACATTCCAGCATCTCCATTATCCCCACATTTTAACTGTTCTATGTGAGAGACATTTGGAAAGTCTAGCCATTCAGCATGAACTGTAAGCTTCTTGGGAGTCTGAAATCCAGCATTTTGAAACTACAATTATAGTCACTTAGCGACAGAATGACAAATGAATGTCCTAGTCACTGTATGTTAAAGATGGCTGACTTAATGAGCTGTGTCCCACTTGTCAAATCAGTTCCTTCGTCTGTACATCTCTTTAAAGATAAAACAATTCTCTGAAACCATGGTGAAGGTGGTTTCAGGGTGTGGCCCTTTCCTTTGCTTTCAAGAAAATGTCTCTGCAAATTTGAGATAAAGTATTAATCACCAAATATTAGTGTCATATTATGATAATCCTCATAAACATAAATAATCTTCATAAACATAATAGAAATCACTTTAATTCAGAGGGGAATTTGAGTCTAAAGATGAATGTGCTTTAGTACATTTACGTATGTACAATGGTGATGAATGACCACATGTAAAGCAATGACAAAGCCGTTTGGAGGTAGCAGAACCTTTCCTGCACACTGTACTTTTCATCACTGAGCCCTCGCTTTTTTGTTCACACTTCTGTTCTAAGATTCTGGTTTGTTCTGTGGGCAGAACTGACTTGAGAGAGATCAGGATCTAGAACTAAGCAATGGCTATTATTCTTATTTCCTTCTCATCAAATGCTCGGTGTAGCATTTCTCTGTGATCAAATTTTCATTCTTGCCTTATTTTTCCTTTGTATTATTGAAGGTTTTATATCATGCTCATTTTTTTAAACCAGAGCTTCCATCTTCTCTCCCCATCTTTCTATGGTTCACCATCATTTTGGTTCTCTTTATTCCTAATGAAGAATACGCCCAAGGACAAAGAGTCTGGCTAAGAGTCTGGGTGCATACGAATATCTATTTCAAACAAAAGCCTTTGTTGTCAAGTTCACCTTAAGAAAATCAGATGGTTTCAAAATCTTTCTAAGTGAAGAAAGATAACTCATAAAGTAAAATTTCATGTGTAAAAAGTAAATCTTTCCCTCCTACATAGAAAGCACAATGAAACAATGACTAAAAAGTAATTTGGGGGCATGGAAGAGGTCTGAATGGAAGCTTTAGAATACATTCTCATCTTGGGCTCATGAATGCATGCTCATTAGAGTAGACCTTAAAATCAATATTAAACATGCAAATGAAAATTTAGATTTTCTTCCTAACATTTTAATACTACTTTTCTAATATTAACTGTAAAATTAATATTGATGAAAACAGACATTTTCCACTAGGCAGGAATGAAGGATTCCCTTTCCACTAGGTTCAGAGGGTTCCATTTTTAAGAATGGAAACCCCCTCCTTTAAACAGTGTCTAAATTAAATCTTACAGAGTGAGTTTTCCTCTTCACTGTTGTCTTATGGGGTAAGTTATGCGAAATGAAAACGTTATATATCAGCACTTTGCTGTCAAAGAATTCACAAAGGGTTCTTCTCTCCTTCCTCCATCTACACCTATCTGAAGTGCCTCAACCTTGGATTTGATTTCCAGCTTCCAATTATAGATATTCAAACAAAAATATGAAACAGTCACAACACGAAAAAAGGTAAATGACACATTATTTTGGAATTATGACTTTATGAAGGGAACAACTGGTGTCATGAAAAAGAAAAGAAATGGAAGTAAATATTTAAATAGATAGGACAGATCCTGAAGGTGTCATAGCATACCGACCTAGTGTATGTTTCCTCAATCTTGACACCTTTGAGAGAGGTCTTCATTAGGAGAAAATTCTGCACATTGCAGCATTTTTTATTAGTCACATTGTCTTCCTTGCACCAGACACTAGTAACACACTTTTTGCTTCTTTTTGATTAATGAAATGTCTCCTACCTTGGCAAAAGTCCTCTAGTCCCATTTGAGACTCACAGAAAAAAATGAAGCATTGATTAAAAGCTCATTGATTGCTTTTAAGTATGATTTGGGTCTCCTCACATGATATGGGGTATCATTTATTTACTGGACAAAAGTCTTTAGAATTTAGAACGAGCCTATTTATAGACTTCACAAAAGACAGAAGAGTCAACTATATAATATCCCCAGCTGCCATAATAATTGACAGAAAAATGAGGAAGACAGAGAAAGTCTGAGTTCACATAAGGACTATGCTAAGGTCAGCTCTGCTTTAGCATCCCCTTTGGTAACATTACAGTTTACAATATGCTTTTTTCACAAAATATAGGCCCAAGTGTAAAAATTTAAAGGAGATTTAGCTTTATTTCCTACTTTGTAGTCAGAGCTTGGATTATAGTTGTTAGACCATGATTTGTGAAAATACTTGAAGCCAGGGGAAAAGGCTGAGGTTTCTATTACAATGACAGATTCAGTGGCATTTCTGAGTAAACATTGGCAATAAAGAGAGCAAGAATGTGCAAACCCAAGAAGATCAGCTTTAAACATTCAGCATTTTTTCTATTCTCCTGAAACTTTGCTGAGGAATGTTAAAACTTGAAAAGTCTAGTAAGAGTCCTGAACAGATGATCTAATCATTTGCTACATCAACAAGCAGAGTGAGCGACAGTCACTCACCCATGTCCATGACATGTCACAATGTCCATAAATATAAGGTCCTTGTTTTGTGTTGTTTTTCAAGTCACAGTGTATAAGCCTAATGCAATTTTGTGGAAGTAGTTAAAATTATATTAATATTTACCAAATAGAAACCAAAAGATAAGGGAAAAATAAGTACTTTCTTTTTATATATATCTCTCTCACATTCTCTCACACACACATGCTACATGAAATTATTTCTTTCAGAAGTAAATAAGAAGGTATTTGCATTGCAGAGCAGATATGAATAATGACTGCTAAAGAGATAGAACAAATTGCTAAGTTTACATAAAATTATAAGTTTATAACCATAGTAAGTCAAGAGTCAGCAAAAATTAGTTTATAATGTGTCTTACCTATTATAAGTTAAGACAACATTTTAAAATATGATTCTACCCAATATGAACTTCCATTACTCCTCCATTACTCCTACATAGTTTGACTGTTACTAGCAAAATCCAATAACTCTAATATCTCTCATTTATAAAATCACCACTATAGGCAGAAAAATTGCCATGTTACTTGATCAGAGGACTCGATATACTGAATCAAAACACTCTCCAAGCAAACATACTGTCCATCTCTTGGAGAATTAACAACTTTCAAGATCATTCTTCTTGTTCAAAGAATTATTTCCTCGTGTTAGGCAACTAAGGTCCCTGCTAGTTTTCTTCTTGTCTTCTTGAAGCCAGTCTTAACTTTAGGGGAAATATACACTGTCTTAATGTGGACATGATGTTTTAAAGCAAACAACAGGACAGCCAATCCTCATCTGACAAACTCTGCTTTTAACATCTCCTGTCATTAAGACAAGTCCATCCAGATTATCTCTGTGTCTGACTGGCTGTCATGTCACGAATCACAGCTGAGTCAGATCAATGCAGCCTGGCTTTAGTGTTCTGTGTTATGTAGGCTCTGCTTCCCTATGAGAAGGAAACAGTGGGTCAGCTATGAATTGATTTTTTTTCTTTAATATAGCCCTCATTGAACCAGCCTGGGTTAGTAATCATTGTCTAAGTACTTGATATGATTTTAATCATATCAATAACTTTATTGCCACTATTTTTTGGAAGCTTCTTTTTCTTTATGTTACAATAATGGAAATAGTAGGGACTGCTTTAATTCCATCACAGCCACTTTTCTGTCCCCTAATCTGGCTTCAGGACACAGATTTAGATTGCCTGTAACTATGTGCTGAAGGAGGAAAGGAAAACAAACTCTAGAGACAATTATTATTTCAAATTCTCCTCTCATGAAGCTTTTCTCTCACCATGTTTCATTTAAAATTTCATTCCCATCCCTACTTTCAGCAGCATTGAAAATAACGCCGATTGAAAGCCCATCAACACCATCATTTCCGTTTCCACAATCATTTTTTTTGCTTTTGTAAATACACTTGTTTATTTTCTGGTTCCCACTAAAATATATGGCTCCACTGGCAGACTTTTCTGCCTCTTGTGTGGATCTATCATAGGATCTGTCCTAGCACAGAATGCTCAGTATTCCTGAAAGAATGGAGAGTCTCCTGGGAGAACTGACTGGCTTGCATATAACACTTCATGGCTCCAACATGACTCAAGGTTCTGAAACTACTCCTGGCTTGCCTTGCAGAAATGTCACTTTTGGACAATCGCTTCAATCTTAGAAAAACTACAATCTAAAATAGTCACTCTAATTACAGAGTGCTGTCAGCTAAGAGTTTTCTACCAAAGAATTGGAAATGTTCTGCTCCTTAATTAAGAAAGTTAAGATAACCATAGCTAGAAGTAAGTCTTAAAAATCAAATGTCACAAGTGGGAATTAGTAATAGTTACAGCATCAAGCCACTGACTAACAAAAACCAAACAAACAAACAAACAAAAAAAAATAAAACAAGAATCTGCTTTAATGATGTACATTTTCTTCAACAATATCCACTTGGAGATTATGGTTATTTGCAGGAGAACATTTCCTGTTGGGACTTACTACTGTTTTGCCTTGATTTTTCAAATGCTTACCTAGCATCTTTCCAGGCTACATTTCCTGTTTACTTTGGAAATCTATACTGAAAACAGTATGACATGCATCACTGTTTGTGGAGTACTTGGTATTCTTGAGAATACTGTGTCATGATTACTCCAAGGGTACCCTCCTGTTCTCAGTGTCATATGGAAGGTGACAATGCCTGGTACTTTGAGACTTAGCAAAATGTTATTAGAAAAGTCCTCATTCAACATAAATCTGAGCTGCTCTTGGATGTTTCTTATTTACCAAATGCCTAAAGTAGTTTTAGACCAGCTCAGACGTAATTATTTAAATAATATCTGTAAGAGAATCAATTCTTGCCTTGTTTTCTCTTAAATCCTGAAAGCTCAGTACTGGCAACATTGTTTTGGTAGAAAATGAAATCAGCTACAGAAGAGTGGCACTATGCACAATGCCTTTTAGAAATCTGTCATTTGCCAGTAATTATTTTCTACTCACCTATCTGTCAACACTTTCCCATTTAACCTACCAACTGATTAATACTGAATAACTTTCTCGTTTGATTCTAAAATAACAAATCTTCAAAGCTACCTTGGAATTATGTTAGACAGCACTTTCGAATTTTCCTTCTTCGTGAAAACAGGCTGGAGTTTGATTTCTCTTTTGTGTTATGATTATAAATTTTAGCATATCATGTGAAAAAAGACATATATTTACATTTTCCCTCCATGCCCGGTCTTTGAATGATGAGATATAAATCTTATCAAATCTGACCTTTTATTTAATTACACACACATACACATATATATATATATTTATATATACATATATATGCATATATAAAACGTCTGTTGAGAGGGGCAAGTGTGTGCCAGGCAGAAGTGGAGGACCAACTTGTGGCAATTAATCACCTTCTTCTACCTTTTGTGTCCCAGGGTTCTGACTTAGGTATTTGGATTTAGAAGCAGGTACTGTCGATGAATGAGCAGTTTTATATCTCAGTATAATCTCACACATATTTTTGCATCTATTGTGTTTATACTGTTTATGAAGTACCTCTAGAATATTAGCATAATTAATTTCTTCATATTGGCCTTCCCTGACAGCCTGTGAAGTGTCTTATGATTGTCCACCAAATTATAAATTTAAGCAAGAAGAATGATAAGGCTAAATGTCAATTTTACCAGTCCAGATTAAAGCACAACAGACTGCTTTGCTCTGCCTCTCTTTAAGGGTGCCAGAATATTCATTACAAGTTCAATTTAGCTCTAACCATCAGAGGAATGGTGTCTTTAAGAAACATTTTTCGGGGCAGAGCACAGGTAATCTTATGGAAGAAGGAAGAGATATAAAGAACTGGAGGGGACAGGAGCTGCACAACAACAAGAGAGCCAAAAAATCTGGGCACGTGGAGCAGGGGTGTCTTGCAGAGACTGGTGAATCAACCAAGGACCATGCATGGAGAGAGCATGGACCTTCTGCTCAGATGTAGCCCATGGGCAGCTCAGTCTCCATAGGGATTCTCTACTAAGGAGAGCAGGGGCAGTCTCTGGCATTAACTAAGGTGCCTGCTCTTTGATCACCTCCCCCTGGTGGGGTGCACTTACTAGGCCACAGAGGAAGAGGATGCAAGCAGTCCTGAAGAGACTTGATAGGCTAAGTCAAATAGTAAGGGTGAAGGAACTCCCTATCAGTGGACTAGGGGAGGGGCAAAAGAGGGAAGGTGGGACTGGGACAAGATGAGGGAGGGGCCACTGTTGGAATACAAAGTGAATAAATAATAATAATGAAAAATTAAAAATAAGCTTTTTGCATATAGAGCTAATTTCTCTTGCCTGTTGTAACTATGTTATAAAAAATATGTTCACCTTATGGTTTGGATGATATATGGTGTGGCAGAGTTGACATTGGATGTCAACATATTCAGAGGGACTGTTTCTAATGATCTTGTTTTTACTAGGGTAGCTTGACAGGGAGTTGAAGTTCATGATTGCTGTTACGGTACCCTGAGACACTTGACCACTCTATGTTATATAATAAAGATCTATTTCCATTAGAATAGAATGGGTGCATCTTTAAGTTACATAGGCAAGGCAAGTCTTCTTCTTTGGATTTAAATGACCAAAGAATGCATATCAGAAAGCTTAGCATTCAAAGCCGTAAGGGTTTTGTTTCAAAATGAAAACAGTTGAGAGTCTCAACATGTTTCCTCTTAGCAAGATAAATAATGTTGACCAGTTGCCTAACATTTCTATGCACATACTATTTAAATGTAATTAAAATGTTTGACTTGGAGTGTTTCACAGTGACTGCCTTTGCAACTATGACAGAATTCTGGCTTACTCTGAACTAAACAAAAAAATCAACAGACAGGAGATCTCCCTTCTCAATTGTCCAATGAAAGAAATTTGCATTGTTGACCAAAACTTTTTTAGTTGCTTCCCATGGGAAAAAAGAACTTCTTTTGGAGGGCAGTGCAGAATAGTTTGGCATATGCTGACACTTCCTCACATCTTTTCAATGGCAAAATCATTTCCAGGCCACCAGACACAGTGAATAATTCCTGAATGATATGTGTGGTGTGGCCAGGATGACAGTACTGCCATCTGGAATAATAACAAAATTTCCTCAAAGCAGACATCCTTTCTGGAAGGGTTACTCATGCAGATCATGTGTCCAGTCCTTCATTTCTCTGGCTTTTCCCCCATTGGACTGCGCAGTGACAGCAGAAGCACATTTAAGGCACATTTTGTTTTTACCACAGAGGTGAGCCACACCTGAATGTGGTCTCTTGTACTCACTGACCAGTATTAGAGAGGATCCAGCATTTGAGACACTGACAACAGTATTGTTCTCAGAGTTTCGTCTAATGCATAGACTTTGCATTGCTATTGGACATACGATTCCTTGAACACCACAGACTGCAGAGGTTATAGTAATACCTGGAAAATGAAGCAACTGTCTCCATCCAGATCCCCAAACATAAATGGATCCTCTCTTGACGGCCAGAGTCCGTCCTCTCCCAACAGGGTTGTTTATTCACAAACTAACCTGCCCCCTCTCAGGGAAGTATTTCGTTCCCTATTTCCTATATTGAGTTTTCGTTATTCATTGGTTGTGTTTTGTAACATCTTGGGAAGTTAACAGAGACTTGTCTTGCTGTCAAGTAAACACCGAAACTGTAAAAGTAAATGTATGAAAGAGTAATGGGGTGAGGCCTGCAGTTATCAGTGATTTCTGTGGTGTTTGATTTTCACCCTGTCTTCCTTCTTAGGTTATTTGACCCAACAATCTGTATTAAAATTTTTCTGCTATCTCTAATTGACAACTTCTTGTAAAGGAAAAATTATTATTTTTTCATATGGAGTTTCACTGGGTATACAAACCATATTTAAGGGCAAGCTCCGTGCCCAGCAGTAGGCTAACATAAAACAGAGACATTGGTACTTTTGGAAGATTTTTATCTCATAGTGTTTTGTCTAAGCATTGGTTTGTTTGGGAATTTTGTTTTGCTATTTGTACCTTACAGATTTTTTGTTTATACATTATGGTTTCTGATTTTGTTTTCATAGGTATTCTGTGTGTGTAAACATGTATCAGTGTTTATTACATTTCTTGTGTTTTTTCTTTGGCACTTCCTGTTTGTTTTATCCTAGTCTGGTTGGTTTGTTTTTTATCTTAACATTAATATTATTTTTAGTTTTCTATTTTTATTCTAATGAGAGGGGGAAAAGGGTGTGGATTATGGACTCTAGGAAGTAGGAAGAATCTGGAAGGAGTTGGGGGAGGGAAACCATAATCAGAATAAATTGTATAGAAATAAAATCTATTTTAAATATATTAAAATAAAAGTAAATAAAAACCTTTTGCACTTATTGCGTTGATACTTACAGGGTCACATCCCTTTCTGCAGGGGCAGAGACATAGTAAAAATCTTGAAGTTATTAAATAATTCTTAGAGAAGATGTATAAATAGAGGAAGCTATATAAAATGGATTACAAAATAACAAAACATTAGATTTGCCTCTTTTAAATTAAAGTAGAATAAGAGGTGGATAAACTTGAGCATATTTTGGATATATGCGTAGGAGTGGTACAGCTGAATCTTGAGGAAGCACTATTCCTAATTGTCTGAGAAAGTGCCAGACTGATTTCCAAAGTGGTTGTACCAGTTTACATTCCCACCAGCAATGGAGGAGGGTACCCCTTTCTCCACATCCTCTCCAGCATGTATTGCCACTTGAGTTTTTGATCTTAGCCATTCTGATGGGTGTAAGGTGAAATCTCAAGGTCGTTTTGATTTGCATCTCTCTGATGGCTAAGGACATTGAGCATCTCTTTAGGTATTTCTCTGCCATTTTATATTCCTCTGCAGAGAATTCTCTGTTTAGCTCTGTATCCCATTTTTAATTAGATTATTTAGTTTGTTGGTATCTAACTTCTTGAGTTCTTTATATATTCTGGATATCAGCCCTCTGTCAGATATAGGTTTGGTGAAGCTCCTTTCCCAATCTGTAGGCTGTCGTTTTGTTCTGAAAGCAGTGTCCTTTGCTTTACAGAAGGTTTTCAGTTTCATGAGGTCCCATTTATTGATTGTTGATCTTAAAGCCTGTGCTGTTGGTGTTCTATTCAGGAAGTTATCTCCTGTGCCAATGAGTTCTAGCCTCTTCCCCACTTTTTCTTTTAACCGATTTAGTATGTCTGGTTTTATATTGAGGTCTTTGATCCACTTGGACTTTAGTTTTGTGCAAAGTGATAAATATGGATCCATTTGCATTTTTCTGCATGTAGACATCCAGTTGGACCAGTATCATTTGTTGAAGATGCTGTCTTTTTTCCATTGTATGGTTTTGGTTTCTTTGTCAAAATCAAGTATCCATAGATGGGTGGATTTATTTCTGGGTCTTCTTTATTCGTAATAGCCAGAACCTGGAAAAAACACAGATGTCCCTCAATAGAGCAATGGATATAGAAATTATGGTATGTTTACACGATGGAATAATACTCAGCAATTAAATCATGAAATTTGCAGGCAAATGGTGGGATCTGGAAAAATCGTCCTGGGTGAGGTATCCCAGAAGCAGAAAGATACACACAATATATACTCACTTATAAGTGAATACTAGACATATAAGATAGGATAAACATACTAAAGTCAGTACACCTACCATACAGGGAATCTGAAAGACTCTACCTAGAAGCTTATCAAAGCAGATGCTGAGACTCATAACCAAACCTTCGGTAGAATGCAGGGAATCATATGATAAAAGGGGGAGTTAGTATGACTAGGAGAGGACAGGAGCTCCACAAGGACAAAACATATCAGAGCACAGGGGGGCCTCTATGAGACTATTTCTCCAACCAAGGAGCATGTATGGCGATAACCTAGAACCCCTTCTTGGATGTAGCACATGGCAGCTCAGTATCCAAGTGGGTACTCTAGTAAGGGAAACCGGGACTGTTTCTGCCATGAACTTCGTGGCTGGCTTTTTGACCTCTCCTCCCCACCCCTCAAGGAAGGAACAGCTTTGCTAGGCCACAGAGGAGGACATTGCAGCCAGTCCTGATGAGACCTGATAAGCTAGGGTCAGATGGAAGGGAAGGAGGACCACCCCTATCAGTGTACTTAAAGAGGGGCAGGGAGGAGATGAGGGAGAGAGGGGTGGGATTGGGAAGGAGTGAGGGACTGGTCTACAGCTAGGATACAAATTAAATAAACTATAATTAATATAAAAAATAAAAATTAAAAAACAAACAAGAAAGGATGAAGGGGTTGAAAATACATGTGAGAGGAGTCAAAGGGAGAGATAAAGGGTGAAATTGTTCAACATACATTGCTTATGTGAAATTCTCCAAAATTAATAAAAATAGTATATTATAATTTCAAATTATAGAATTAAATGCAAGCATCTATAACTCATTCAGAGAACAAAAAATTCAAGATGGAATTCTTGATTTTTGAATCCCGGCCTTTTGCATGGCCATTTTGTCAAGCAAATGACTAGACTTGGAGGTGTGGAGTAAGAGGTTGTGTGCAAATACTGGAACTACAGGAGGCTTTTAAAGTCATCATCATTTGAGTTGCTGATACAGATTTAGGGGGCTTGTTTTATCTGGTAAGATCTTTTCCAGCAAGCAAGTCCTTCTTCTATATTATCACATGCCATTTCCGTTTTGGTTTTTCTTTATTAAGTCTCATTTAATTCAGACTGGTCTAATATTTACTATGTAGCTAAGAATGAACTTGAATACCTGATCCTCTACTTCTCAAAAGCATACGTGCTGGGATTAAAGGCATGCCACTGGTATTTGCTCTCATTCTTTTTAATGAAAATCTGTAGATATTTCTACATTGCATTCTAGTGTATTGTCTCTGTCTATCTTTATCTACAAGTATTCATTTAATAATGACTATCTTTCATGTTTTTTTGTCTTAGTCCATACCGAGAAGTTAAGTGGTATAGGCTCAGTACTGCATAGAGTTGTAATTTAAATGAGCAAGTTGTATTTGAATTACTTGAATTTTTCTTTTCTGTGACATCTGATTGCCATAGCAATGTAAATTGCATTAATACAACAGCCAAAGCATAGAGTTTTTTTTTTCCTTTTTCTTTTAACCGTTGCTTTAAATATCAGTACCATTTGCATATTCTTTTTTTTAACTTCTATTAATTACACTTTATTCACCTTATATCCCCCCATAAAGCCCTCCCTCCTCCCCTCCTAATCTCACCTTCCCTCCCCCTTCTTCACCCATGCCCCTCCCCAAGTCCACTGATAGGGGAAGTCCCCCTCTCCTTCCTTCTGGTCTTAGTCTGTCAGATCTCATCAGGAGTGGCTGCATTGTCATCTTCTGTGGCCTGGTAAGGCTGCTCCTCCCTCCGGGGGAGGTGATCAGAGAGCAGGCCAATCAGATTATGTCCAAGGCAGTCCCTCTTCCCATTACTATGTAACCCACTTGGACACTGAACTGCCGTGGGCTACATCTCTGCAGGGGTTCTAGGTTATCTCCATGAATAGTCCTTGGTTGGAGTATGAAGCTCTGGGAAGACCCCTGTGTTCAAATTTTCTGGTTCTGTTGCTCTCCTTGTGGAGTTCCTGTCCTCTCCAGATCTTACTGTTTCCTTCTTCTTTCATAAGATTCCATGCACTCTGCCGGACAGTTGGCCATAAGTCTCAGCATCGAGGTTTGATTGTAAGAATTTGGAACTTTAATCATTCATTAATCCTGTAACTACACATTGTCACCATTTTTTTCATATTCCTGAAGATATTTTTTGCCTAATAAAAGTAGTGAAAATGGTTTTCAGATACATTTTAAAAACTTTAAGAACGTTAACACTAGCTTTCTACCTTTAAATGGAAATTTCGTTGTGTAAATGATACCGTTTATGATTTAAAAGTGGTAAATTTTCTATTTCTAGACTGAATATTAGGCTCCTATGGTTTAGTCGTTGTGTCTTATCCTTCAAAGTAATAGCTCTTCTAAGTGGTGGTTCAGCACTTTATCAGCACCAAATCACCAAAGAAAAAGGCTATTGATTTTCACTAGCAGTGCCTGTGGAAATGCTTTATGTACTAGAATTTGTCAAGAAAGCTATAGTAAACTATCAAAAGAGCACTATACATTTTGATATATTCAATACCAACCTCAAATTTTTAAACAAAAAATAGATGAATTTCATACCTATCATATTAAGAATTTTGATACACCTTTTTGATAGCACTTTGTTTTTATTGAAGTTTACACAATGCAAATTGATTCATAATCTTTTCATTGTCAACCAGTGACTTCACAGCAGCTATTCATAACTTCATATGATTTATAATGGAGGACTTTTTAAGTGCCAAAGCTTCTCACATGTATTTAAAATGGAGCATGCCCCCGACTCTTTTCCTGTAAAGAAGAAAGACATCACATAACTTCCAGAAAAGTCTATGTAACTGAGGTTAATCCTATTAATCAAATTAAGGCAGAAAGACAAATACCTTGTGTTCTCTTTTTAATGGTTCCTAGATTTTATATGGACAGATAAAATCATGTATGTATGTATGTACTTATATATGTATTAAAGTATGACATGCAGATAGCAAAACTGAGAAAAAAGGGGAACTTACAGGAAAGGAGGCACAAGAAAAGGGAGGTTGGACTATGGAGGGAAATAGTCAAAATACAGTTTATACTTGTACTGACAAATTTATGTCAACTTGACACAAGTGAGAGAGGAGGGATCCTCAGTGAAGAAAAAGCTTGCCTAGAATTGGGCTGTACCTTGTGCACGCCTTTAATCCTAGCACTTGGGAGGCTGAGGCAGTAGATCCCTGAGAGGTGGAGGCCAGTGTGGTCCACCAAGCAATTTCCAGGACAGACAAGGCAGTTACAGAGACCCTGTCTCAAACAACAACAATAATAATACCAACAACCCCTCCCCCCCAAAAAGGGGGGGACTGTAGGCATTTTCTTATTGATTGATGGGGAAGGGCCAAGCCCATTTCATATGGTGCAAAACCTGGGCTGGTGATTCTGGGTTTAATAAGAAAACAGGGTGAGGAAGCCATGAGGAGCAAGCCAGTAAGAAGCACCTCTCCACGGTTTCTGTATCAGCCTCTATCTCCAGATTTCTGCCCTGTAAGTTTGCCCTGCCCTCAAACTCTAAGTTTGACAGTTTGAGTTACTGTCCTGACTTTCTTCAGTGATGACTGTGGAGGTGGAAGCAGAAGTCAAACCTTATCTTCCCCAACTTGCTTTTTTTCATGGTGTTTGGTTATAGCAGTAGTAGCTCAAACTAAGACCATACTTAGTGAAATTGCTTAAAATGTTTTTACAGTCTTCAAGTGCATTCTAGTCATGACATACTAATCACTCCATCATCTAAAATTTTCTGTTCTTGAAAGCAACCTGGGCAAGAAATTAGAGGTTCCTGTGTTGCGATTGCATAGCTGGTTAAGGATGAAGAAGGAACTAGGGGTATTTGATGAACATCATAGGTAGTTGATATTGAAAGGTGTTTGCTGTTTGTTTGTTTGTTTGTTTGTTTGGAACACTGATGCCTGTTATCTAATCCAGTGTATTTCTATTGCTCTGGAAGTATTGATGACATCAAGAAAAATTACATTCTGATAGGCCTACTGATTGTTTCCTTAAAGCTGTTTTACAACACTGTGATTTTGGATCATGGGGATTATTATATGGGTATTTTCTCTGGACAAATTATTCTAGAAAGAAAGTACTCTTAAGTAATACTTTCACAAAACATCAGGTGAAACTAAGTACATTGTCCTAGGGGACATTGTTCCTGACAGCTGTAGCTATTAGTGTTTGTTTATTTTTCTCCTGCAATTATAAAATACTTATTCTCTATTATACAATACTTATTCTCTAAAGGTTTGATTTTTCAGTCAACTGTAAACTCAAGTAGATTAATAAAATGTCAACACAGAAACCAGCTAATTTAAACTACCAAAAGAAAATATTTTTTTTTGTTGTAGTTTGTGACTAGAGTTTAAATTGTAAAATCTCTATGGTATGTTTCTTTTTTCTCGCTCTCTTTCACTCAGTTGTGTTTGGTTGTAAATGAAGGACCAGTGGGAAGGTGTATTTGTGATACGCTTAGATGTGTACATGGCTTTAGTATTTCGTGGTGAACTATACTGAAATGGCTGATTAATTTTATGAACTACCTCCTGAAAGAAATGCTAAGACTAGCTCATCAGGGACCTCTTGGATTTTTCAGGAGTTATGTTTCAAAAATATATTTCAGTGTTTACTTAGAAGATGCATTAAATTCTCTTTTGTTCAGGAGTGGAGTTGTACATGAGGAATTCTACTTTATATTTTTTAGGTCCCTGTTTATGACATTTAAATTAAATGTGAGGTTGATAATTATATCAAATTTTATGTGGACTCTGAAGAAAATTCCATTTCATTTAAGAATGTTTGTAAGCTATATATAAATACTAACTTGTCTTCTTTCTTTGTATTTAAGAGGCAATGTTTTCAATGACAGATTAAAAACATTGGTTTTCATTCTAGCTATGATAATTACAGCTTATTATCAGTGTTGACATCAGCATAAGCAATTTTAAGGTCTAAGTTATAGCAAGCGAATGAATGATTAATTCAAGATCAAGCATCATATAAAATTTAAAGAAAAAATAAACTGCCAGGAGTTATCTTATATGAGAGAAGCTTCTAAAACTGAAATAGTTTTGGTTAAAGCATTATGAAAATTGTAGTTTATATGATAGGTAAACAAACTAATTGAAGAGCTCTGTTAAAAATGATCAAAAGAACTGGTATTTTGGTCACTCCTGTGTGCCCGCTGTGTAAATTCACCATTATCATCCCATCTCTCTGCCTTGGATGTCCAAAAAACAAAACAAAACAAACAAACAAACAAACAAAAAACATAGCACACATTTTAGTTCTATGGTAATTAATAAGTAAGTAGTGATGAAGCACTCAGACGAGTGTTTGGATTTATTTGTGCCTGTTTCACGTCATCTACCGCCTCACCACCACCAGACTTGTGGGCTTCCTTTCTTTTCCTTGACTAGCCAAGTTCCTCCCCACTTTCAGTTTATGTATAAAGTTTGGTTTCAACATACACTTCCTTCCCCTGCTAATCATAACACAGCCATCAAGCTTCTCGGTCTAATTCAGTGCTCTGAATTTTCCAACCTTCAATTATATATGAAATATATTGTATTATTGTATTTCATGTGGTAGAGTTGGGGCCAGCTGTTTCCATATTCTTGGCTTTTCCATGCAAAGAATTTAAAACAAGGGCTCACATAGATTTGCAAAAGAAGCAAAGCAACTGTTATCTATGCAAAGCAATATAGAGATCAGAGAAGTATATACTCTCAAGAGTGACAGAAGGTCACATGTGTGAGAACACTCATGGACCTGATATTGTCCAAGGCTTCCTGCTGTGCAGTTTGAGAGAAAAAGGGCTAGTCAATGAAGAGCATAGCTTGGTTGGTTCTCTGTTCTCACAGATATTTTAGGTCACATACTCATTTTTCTATTGTATATGTCCCTTTCCATAGTGCATTTTGTTTTTTTTAATCACATATTAATTCTATCATGCATAAGTATAAGACTACCTATAAGGAATTCTCTCTAAAGTATACTCAAAGACAGGGTTTTGCCTTTTCTCAGAGACAGCCCAAACAAATTTTGTTCCAAATGGAACAAAATCTGTTGTGCTTTTGTTCTCCATATCCTGATCTAATGGGAGGCATGTGAAGAAAAAAACTAACAAAGAACCAGAAACCTTTGTAGATTTGATTGTTACCACAGTCAAAGGAATGGTATTATGGTTCAGAAGAGAAAGCAGCTGTGGCCACTGCAGGTGAGGGGGTCTAGGAGGGTGTGTTAGAGAGGTTTCTGAGGTTGATAAGTATGTTGTTTACAGAGGAGTGTGTTAGCATAGTATCTGCATAAGAAGATAGGCTAAAACTGCACTCATTACAAGGGGTATGTGCAGAACTCCAAATCGGGGTGGACCCTATCTCCTGTGCTTGATAAACTATCTTCTATGCTTGCTTGCCTGATTTGTATGTTAACTATTATAGATATACATTTACATATGCAAATAATATAATGAATATACATATTAAAATTATGTTTTCATAATTACAGTTCTTGTACAAATAAATCCAAGCCCTTTGTTACTGTTCTTACCCTGTTTGTTAAACAGCATATATATGTATACATTGCAGTAATAAATAGATGCAAGTTTTTTTTTAAATTACAATGTATTCATTTGCTGTGTGGTGAGTTTGGTGTGATCGCCCCAGGCTGAATGTGGGACTCAGAGACATCTTGCAAGAGTCAGTTCTCTCCATACACCGTAATACCAGGACTTGAACTTAGTGGATTTGGAGGTCAGTGCTATTACATGTTGAGCTATCTTTCAGATTCTAAGTATTTTATAAATTCTTTGTTAGAGACATCCAGTTGAACTCCTATAGATAAAATCAGATGATGGAAATAATAGTAATAGTTCAAAAAAGAGTATAGCAAATGCCTCTTGATTTATAATTTTTTTTTTGTCTTTTGATTTTGAAGAAATAGGAAGTCTTCATTGCTCAGGAACCATTGTACACATTATGTACAATAGAGAAAAGTTTGTACCATCACAGAATAGGAAAATGGTCTGTAGTGTATTTTACAATTGAACATCATGCTGCCTAAATTCATTTGTCTTTGTCTGCTGATACACAGCAGCAGTAACAACACAAAATGAGATGAAATAGTCATGATGCCATCAGCCCCTCATATTCGTTTATCAGCTGGTTTTTACACTATTTAGATGTGCCGGATTAAAATATGTCTTGATATAGTAGGTAAACTTATATATATATTGGGAATGTGAGATCCGGCAGAGACCAAGGTAGAGTGTAGAGGTCAACAGGATTACCAGAACATTCAATATAAATTCCTTTTTTCTCCGCATACTAGGACCCCAGGAACATTGAAGCTACATGGAACTGTATAGAGATGAGAACCTCAATTTTCAGCTTAGTACAGCTATGCTGATGATTCTTTCCACACATTTGTGCTTCTCTCAGCATTGGTCATAAATTTTCTGTATTGGACAGTGGTTAACGAAGCAACTCATACACGGTCCAAGGCTGAAAACAAACAACTCTGAGTGATCACACTGAATGGGACGTGTTTATCAACACCCACCCTTACCTCGAGATCCCAGGAATACCATTAAAGAGAAGGCAAGAAGAATGTCATAGCCCAAGGATAGGAAGGAATGTTGTGAAATGTGGTCTTCTGGATGCGACACTATTTTTGAACAGATAAACTCTGAAAGATCAAGCTAGTCAATATCCCAGCAGGTATGGGGGGTGGTTCATAGGTTACCCATGTTCCAGTACCCATATGTGTATATGTGTAGCACTAATTAAACTCACTAGACTATTAAGAGAAAAAAGACGGAAGGAAAGAAGGAAGGGAGGGAGGGAGGGAGGGAGAGAGCAAGGGAGGAAGAAAGGGAGGGAGGGAGGGAGAGAGGGAGGAAGGAAGGAAGGAAGGAAGGAAGGAAAGAAGGAAGGAAGAAAGGAAGGACTCCAAGATAGGAATGGATATGTTGGGTGGATTAGGAATCAGTTCGAGTATTAGAGGAACTGAAGGTCAGGGAGGAAATTCCAAGCACACCAGGTAGCTACAAAAAATCTCAGCCACTGCATCAGAATGAGCCAGTGAGGAAGAACTAAAATGTAGAAGCCCCCAAGAGCAAGGCCCAGGAAAATATCTCCTCTTTTCTCATGTATGACTTCTCCTGGAGGTCTCAAGACTACAGGTCTTTGTGTGATTAGAATGGGGTCTTCTTCATCTAATTTAGGCTTGGTCAGTTTAAACAAAAAGAAGCTATTAGTCCCACACATTTGGTAAGTGTCCTCATCCTGCCTTGAATTTATCTGACCAGCTTGGTTGAATCTGTAGGCAGAGGGTGTGTAGCAGGGTCTACTAGCAGTCGAAGAAACGCACCAGATCTTTTTATCAGCTGCTCGGTCTTTGTCTCACGTCAAGAGGGTGAAGAAGAAGTCAGAGGTTTATCATTTTAATTATCTATTTGTGGCCCATTTTCCTATTTGCCTATCAAGAATCTTACTCCTAAACCCTCAATACACACACTTTACTCCAAGACTCAGAGATACTTGTAGAAGAGGAGTTGGAAGAGTATAAAGAGCCAGAGGAAGTGTCTATAACAAATCGGTGTTTGCTGGACATGGCTTCAAAGTTACACACATGAACTCACAGTTGCCAGGACTTGTTCAAGGCTTGCATAAAGCAAGGCAGTGGCATGGATGAGGAGGAGCTATGTGGGAAGGTATTGACAATTGATGACTGCTGGGACCATCAGATATTTTCAGGGTTGTGGGCCCCAAAAGGTACCTTTGTTCCAATAGATACTGCTGTACATGTGCACATGTAGACAGCCTTAAGTAGAGGATAGGAATGAAAGAGGGAGAGCAAAAGCATGTAGTTAGGAGTAAAAAAAGTTATGGCTTGGGGAAGGGGACAAATTAGAGGGAAACATATGGAGGTGCTTTTGATCAAAACATTATATGCATTATGGACACTAAAAACATTTTTAAAAAGTCAGAATTTGACAATACCCATATGCATGTAAGAAATTCTCAACAAATATATTCAAAATATAAGTGAACAAGAAAACAAAGTATATCTTGAGTCAAAAAGATGGCTCAGCTGGAAAAGTTGCTTGCAGTTGACTTGGACAAGCAGAGTGTGAGACCAAGGTCCATGACCCACATTACAGAAAGAGAGCAAACCACTCAAATGGGTCTATATGCAAGGGTGTTTTCTTTTGGGTGTTTTTTCTTTAGTTGTTTGTATTTGTTTCTTACTCTCTCTCTCTCTCTCTAATAAATAAATTTGGTTTAAGCAATTTCTCTGCTTTGCAAATGGGTGCTATGTATTTTCTACCTGTATTTTATCTAACATTTTTCTTAAACTTTCATCCTGTGTTAAGTGAAATGATAGTAGATAGGTAAAAATAAAGTGTCGTTGGAATTTTTAAGTTTGTTTTCTGTCAGTATCTTCAGTTGTCAACTAGAACCAAACTAGTGCCATCTGGTGAAAGTGGATATCAACTGACAAATTTCTTAGATCATATTTATTGGTAGCCAATGCCTGTGAGGCATTTTCTTAGTTGCTATTTGATATAGGGGGGCCCAAGCCAGTGGAAGCAAGCTGGTAAGCAGTGTGCGTCTAGGGCCTTGCTGAAGTTACTGCTTCAGGGTTACTGCGTTGAGTCCCTGCCTTGGCTTCCTGCGATGATAGACTGTAACCAAGCAGCGGACTGGTTGCTTTCCACCCCCACCTTGCTTTTGCTCATGGTATTTCATCACAAGATGAAGCTCCCTAGCACAGCTTCCCATCCTGACTTGTCCATTTAGCTTGTTAGCTGACCTTCACACACAGGGACCAGCTTTTCAGTCCTATTTCCCACATGGACAATCAAAACTTGTCATAGAATGTTCCTAGCCTGATGAGATTATCTGAATCTATTAGATATAATCAGGCTGAATGACTAATACCAGTTTGAAATTGAATTTTAGCAGTTTCAAAACTCACGTGGGCCTTCTTTTGAACTGAAGTCAGTCTAGAGACGAAGCCTGCAGAGGAAGACCCAGGCAGTCAGCCTACAGAAGTTGGACAGGGGAAGCAGGTGTTTACATATTTCAGAGATCCTTTCTCTCACTTCAGGTGATTTTATATATATATATATATATATATATATATATATATATATATATATACATATATATATATATATATATATGTAATATGTTAGAATTTAGCTTTTCAAGGTCATGATTTCAATGTTCCACAGTTGAACAGCTCAAAGGCACCTAGCAATAGACCATGTAAGTATGTTCTGTTCCTAAGTTCTTACTGTGAAACACA
Organism: Rhombomys opimus; assembly: GCA_010120015.1. Classification (NCBI taxonomy): domain Eukaryota; kingdom Metazoa; phylum Chordata; class Mammalia; order Rodentia; family Muridae; genus Rhombomys; species Rhombomys opimus. The sequence continues at coordinate 2,645,618 of REGO01000231.1, read as the reverse complement.
CAAGGGAAATAACTTGTGGTTGCCTGTGGTTAAAAATGTTGCTTAATTTACACAAGATACATTTAGCCACCTTGAGGGGTTCTTGCTTGCTGTAGTTATTTTGTTTTATTTTTAAGGTCAGAGAAGTCCTATTAAATTAAGTTTATAGTAGAACTTGTGTAAAAAAATAGTAAGCTCAGGAAAAACCTATGACCCCTTGTGTTCTCGTTCTCTGTGGTGTGTGTGTGTGTGTGTGTGTGTGTGTATTCACATGTGCCACCACACTGATGTGAATACAGGAAGACACTTGTAAATTTTAGTTTTCTGCTTCCACGATATGTGTTCTGGGGGCTGAAACTCGGTTGTCAGGTTTGGTGGCAAGCCTTTTAGCCTCTGAGCCATCTTGCTAGCCCCTTCAGGTACATTCAGCGGTGGAGCATGATGAAAATAATTAGATTTTCCAGCTTTCCATCAGCCCACTTTATCCAGCGTGTTCTTCTACTCAACTTTACCAGAATTTCATTGGTGTAAAGCCCATGGCTATACACCTCCTCAGCAAAACATTTTAGTACAGGAGATTGGCTTCAGAGTCCAAGTTGAAGGGATTATGTGACACCAACAGATACCAGAATCAGGCTTCCTTAGTTGGCACATACTTCTCTACAATATCTTAAGACTTTTAACATTTTAAGACTTGGAGCTGGCACCTATGGTATGTTCTGATCACATTATTAGTCTTTGGCTCAGTATATTTCCTTCTCATGTTATTTTTTATAAACAGGGATACCAGAAACCAAAAGTAACTGCAGTTCTGGGTCCCCCACTTATCTGTAAACAATAGTTTCGATACAAATATTTTATTTGTATTGTTCAAAACAATAACTTGAAATTCCGAAATCAGGGGGAAATGCTCACAACAAAGAAGTCTTGATTGATGTAACTGGGTTAGATTCTTCCACAGGCAGAGGAGCTTTTCAAGAGACAGCCTTTCACTTACTGAAGGTGATTTTTAACTGGGGTGTCACTCTAGCAAAACAATGTTCTTCCTCCACCTGTCTGAACAACATTAATTTCCCCTTGAAAGCATTTATTATTCAGCATTAGAGGCTGCTCTAGTCAGCCATCCTTCAAACATCTGTACCTCTTAGTTGTCCCTTGGATGTGATGTTTTGGAATGACCAGAAAGGAAACAGAGACCAGAAACACAAACACTTGTGAATTTTAATGATGCAGTCAGAGGCTTATTTCATTTACTTTAGTTAATTTAAGTTTATTATTTAGAGTTATATTGATGTCCATTATCTGTTGGACACGGCAGGGGAGTGAGGGGAAGAAATAGTAGTTGCGACTCTGGTTTTCACTCTAGCATTATCTATTGTTAGACAGCTCATGGTGAGTTACTTCTGTACAATGTTCTTTAAACATTCCCCAGCCGTAAACCAAAGGAGCACAGAGGCTTTGAACGTCTGCGAGTCTCTTACGCAGAATCACACTTGCTTTTTATACCCATTTAATATTCATGTATTCATCCTTTTAGCAAATATTTATTGAATTCCTAATTTGTGGGAGATACACTGGTATAAGAAATACTCCGTGAGATCAAAGTTTATAATCTTATTAAACATATCACACACACACACACACACACACACACACACACACACACACAAATAATTAGCATGTGTTAAGTGGCACAGCAGAATAAGAAAATATGCCATCGGAGTTCAAATGAGGGCAACCCCAGTTCAGGCCATTTCTGATTATGTGAGCCTATAAAGCTCTCCAAATTCTGTTGATACCCTAAATGTTATTTGGTGCGCTGCTGTTTTCCACACTCCTAGGGAAATGACATCAGATTAAGTGAATTACCCTTGATTAGTATAATGACTCTGTAAGCTTTCTAAGTTGTTGTCTTACTCTGAAATCAGACTGTTAAAAGCATATAGAATTTTGTGTGTGTGTTCTGTTTGCATTTTCGCACAGTGTAAGGAACACAGAGACAAGGCTGGATAGACGGTATTATGGTAGCTTTATTGTCATAATGTTAATGATAATTGTTATCATTCTAAACATGCACTTCTAAAAAGCAGATATAATTGTATTGATATCTCAATGCCTTAATTTCTCAACCTTCTCCATTTGTGGTGACTTGAGAACTATAAAATGACATCAAAAAACCAGTACTTTAATAGGTATTTAGTACTGGGATTAAAAGATGAAAATGAAAGAAACTACGTAGTACCAGACCTGGAACTTAGTAAGTTCACAAATGTTAGTACTGATAATTACTGACATTATTTGGCTTATGGAATACTGTCTTCTTTTCTATGAGGGTAAAGGGGGGAGGGGTTCAAAACAGAGTTTCTTTGTGTAGCTATGGGTAAACCAGGCTGGCCTCTAATTCAGAGATCCACCTACCTTTGCCTCCCAAGTGCTGGGATTAAAGGCATTAACCACCATACCTGTCAAATCCTGTCCTCTTAATTGGTCCTTAAGATCATGATTTCCTATAGAGGAAAGAAAAGGCAAAGTTTGGTTTGTCCCTCATTTGTTTCCTGGAAAATGGTGGGGCAAATATCAAATCTAATAGCTATCTGAACAGTAAATAGCCTATATCCTTTAATGGGAGAAATGCCACTTAGGAAAGATGGGTTGTGCCCTGACTGTAATAGAAAACACTGCCTTTCTTTCTCTATTTTCCAGAACATATACAGGTAAATTGAAAGCAAGATTTCAATGGTCATTAATGGGATGACTCTCCTTGGAGATCCTTAAATATTTACCCAACTCATAGACTTGGAAATTGAGCAACTCATCTTATTCAAGCTCAGTTTGTTCCTATACCTACTTTATAATTCGATTTGGTTTTACTGCTTGCACACTCAAAACAGAGTATTTACATGGCTTTTCAAGAGCTAAGCATCCCGAAAAAAGTAGAGTAGACCAACTATTGGTAGCATTTACCCATACAAGCTGACCTCAGAGGCCTTCCAAGTAGCTTCAGAACAGACATTTGTCTCCTCCCGTTCAACCTCAGGCAACCATGTATACACTCAAGGAGCACTGTGAATCTCACTCAGATTTGTTTTCACATATTCTGTCTAACTCAGCACATAACACAGACCTTCCACAATTTTAAGCCAACTGATTAATAAATTATTATTTCAGAAATCTCAGTTACTAATAACCACTTATGAGTGAGTACATACCATGTGTGTCTTTCTCTTTCTGGGTTACTGCACCCAAGATGATCTTTTCTAGTTCCCACCATTTGCCTGCAAATTTTACGATTTCCTTGTTTTCAATAGGTGAGTAGTATTCCATGTGGAAATACGCCAAAATTTCAGTATGTCCTCCATTGAGGGACATCTGGGTTGTTTCCTGGTTCTGGCTATTAAGAATAGAGCCAGGCCACAGAGGAAGACAATGCAACCAGTCCTGATGAGACGTGACAGGCTAAGGTCAAGTGGAAGGGGAGGACCTCCCCTATCAGTGGACTAGGGGAGGGTCATAGGGGGAGAAGAGAGAGAGAAGGTGGGATTGAGAAGAGACAAGGCAGGGAGCCAAGCTGGGATACAAATTGAATAAACTGTAATAAATAATAGCGATAAAAAAAACCTCAGTTACAAAGAAAAAAGTTTCAGTTGTGTCTTGCTTTATGAAATCAAGGTAAAAGAAAAGATAAGTGAGCACTTTCTGTTTTCAAAAGGAATCTCATCCACTTGGGTCAGTGCAGATAAGGTTTATATATATGTTAAGGATATGTATATCCTTAACATAAATACATACAAATATATACAAACACACATTAGGCTTCAATGTCGAGTCTCAAAACAATAATGTGAAGAATCTGGTAAGAAACAATAGGTAGCTTGCAAAGAATGTAAAAATAAAATTGGAGTGTGTGTTCTTCATTTCTAAAAGCCAAAGGATATCTTAATCTGTGGCTTTAAATTTTTATTTTTTCCATTTAGCGATCAGAATTCCTCGGCAGACACATTATTATTGTTTACAGCCAGGGAACAAAAAATCTCAGTCAGGACAGCTCCCTAGGCTGTGGATACAAAAGTGCAGATCTCCATTAAATGGAGAGATAGACACAAAAACCGCAATTTGGGTGAAATACTTGCAGGTATCTTAGGAATCTCCTGTGCTTTGTTACATATTAAGTGGCCCTTGGGAGGTTCACGTTTGGTTTCCTGTGACAGTCTCGAAAAAGTTCTTTCATCTTACTTCTCTCTGAGACACATGTTAGACCTCAGATGTTACAGTTCATCATATTTTCCTCAAAGAACTTCCTCAAGCTTGGTGACTAGTTCAGAGATCAAACACGATGCATACTCTCCACTCTTCTTGTCACAAAGCAGCAGTAATGAAGATTGTAATTATCTGATCCTGTCTACTGCTGAAGCTCAAGGCATGTAATTACAACTCATGGAAAATGCATTTCCCATCTCAATATGTTTGAAATCCGTGTTTTAAAGACAGCAATTTGTTTAAAATGCATCTTAGATTTAATAAATGTGTCTACTTTGATCACTTTGACCGTAAGGCATTTTCTTCCTTTGTTCTGGTCACTCAGCATTTTTCATACTAAAAAAGTCCTCCACCAGAACCCCACAGAGTAGTGGAATTCTCAGAATGCTCTCCCATGCACTGTGGAGGAATGACCACAGGATCTTTCCTCTGGCTCTTTCTTTCATGACATTATTGTTTCTTCTTCATTCTGTACTTAGAATTTGGTTTTGGCCACCAGATCTAGCAGTTATCAGTTTGAGTACTCAGAGCCTTCAGAAATGCTAGAGGACTCAGAAAGTGCCTGTGTGAAAAGAAGAGTTAGAACAGCACATAAAACTGAAGAACAAATATTTAGCCCAATATTTTTTTTCACCTATGTAACAACAAACATAAGAATTCAATATTTCTTAGGGTTTGGTGTAAGAAACTTGGTGTATGGGAAGTCTTGTGTTCAGTTCCTAACACCAAAAATAATTAAGAGTTAAATGGGAAAAAAAGTTATAATGCAACATTAGATAACTGGAATGACTGTGGATTTTCTTTACTGTGTTATTCACTTATGTTAGGGTGTTTTTATTAGCAGAAAAGGGATGTTGAGATTAAGTCCACTTCTCAAATAATAAAGCAAAACTACAGAACTTGAAACCTTTTATGCAAATTTATTTTTGTTGGTTTGTTTAGATTTTTTGTTTTTGTTCTTGTTTTTGTTTTATGGGAAAGTATTGTGTTATGCTGTCCAGGCTTTTGAGAACTCACTCATTTATCCAGGCTGGCATAAAGATTGTTATTTTTCACTTCATTTCAGCCTTTCAAGTTTTTGAGTTACAGAGTGTGTGGTGCCTGGTTTGACTGATGGTTAGATTTCAATGTGATGTGAGAAAATGAACAGTATCATGTACTCTAATCTGTTAAAGAATACTTTAAAAATATCTTCAAAATAAAACTGGAGATAAGTCCCAAAGGTGTTTTTGTTATATTTGTTGAAAATAGACATTTGAATTATTGACATATTATTCTTTAAAAAGCCAGTATGCCGATTTCATTTTCAGTTTTCATTATGCGCTAGTGATGTTCTGGTTAGACATTACATTTACTAAGGATTTCTGCCCACTGGGCCAAATAATAGCTCAAGAATAATTCTCAAGAATTGTCCCAATTCAATTCCTCTTTATGTAATAATTTAGTGTAGATATTTCAGGTAGTTTACAATCATCTTTTAAAAACAAGGGGAGATTTTACATCTTGAAATATTCTTCCTAAGTGATGATACTTCAATATATATGGATCATCAGAAACTGAACTCTACAAGATAGTTTGGTTATAATTTAAATATTAACTAACACAGAAAAGAATATAATTTAGCCAGATGTGGTTTGTCCACAAGTAAATAAAACCTATTTCATCAAGACCTAATTTTTTCACATAAATGTGTGTATATATTTTTGCTTTAATAAAATATTTCAATAATGTATTAATTCATTGATATTTTCCTTTAATTTATTTAGATCATATTTACTATCCTCCATAATCTATTCCAAGAGACATTCCCTACCCAATCAATTACCTCTTTCACTCTTTCAAAACCCATCAAGCTCAGATGAGTTGTGTTGGACTACCTCTGGGTGTAGGACCTTGCCTGGAATGTAGGTGTCATTAAATAAAAGGACTTTAATTCTCCCAGCAGCAATCAAATGTCAATAGCTCATTATCCAGGTTTGGGATTTCATGCCTACTTACCCTTCTATTTACTGGTTTGGACTTTGCTGCTCTCTTGTATGCTGTCAAAACACTCTGAGTTCGTATGTGCATCTCCACAAATACTATTGTTGTTTAACAACCCCATCATATCCAGATTATACAATTTTCCTTACTTACTCTTTTTCTGTATAAATCCATATGCTCTTAGGGGATAGTATTGTCATATAAACATCCTATTTAGGGTTAAACACTCAAAATTATTTTATTCTGTAATTTTTGAACAGTTGCGAGTCTCTCTGTTGATTGCTGTCTACTGTAAGAATAAGCATCATTGATGAGGATTACATGATGCAATGAGCCATGAGTATAACAGTCAATCATTAGGAGTTGTTTAAATGCTGTATCCAGTTAGCAGAATAATAATAATAGAGTATCTCCTATGACCCATATTTATCTAGCCCTGACTCTGTATAAGCTTAATCTTCTATCTTAATTTGTAAGGTATCCATCCGTTTAAATACATATTGTGTCTTGTCATATTAAAACAAGAGTTTTTCAAAAAGAGAGAAGCAATACAAAAGGTTAAAGTTTGATTTGCCATAAATGCACACACACCTGAAAAATCCTTCTATTAGAAATATCCAATTTCATGATCATTAAACAAGAAAGAAATAAAAGGATTTCAAATCACAGAACTTTACATTATCCCTTCCGTTATACAGTTGTCTAACATCACTATTTCTGTGTCTAATGTAAGCTATTCCATAGCTATTGCAACAGGCAGCAGAAATTTTGATGGCATCAAGATGCCTTTTTGGCTCTTTCTGATCATGACTTTTGTTCCCATTTTCCAGAAGTCAAAACTTTTCTGAGTGTGGTAGAAAGTATACCTGGAGTCAATGGCATGAAAAGCTGGTTTTCTCTTTCCCCCGATTCAGAGGCAGTTCTTTGACATGCCTTTCCGAAGTTAACAGTACTTGTGGCATAAAACTACACCTGCAGACCTACTTTTCTCCCTTTAGAAGTAGAATTTTTGGTGGGTAGGGAGGTGGGGAGGATTGAAGTGGAGTCAAGGAAAGGAAGGAATATGATCAAAATATATTGTATTTCGATGTAATAATAAAATTAGTATAAGACATTATTAATTTCCAAAAAATTTGTATTTAATTTTAGTACTTAAATTATCACTTAAATTATAATTATACTTAAGTATATAAATTATATAAGTATATAAATTATAATTATACTTAAGTATATAAATTATACTTAAATTATCACTCTGCCTTTTTACACTTTTTATTGAAAATAAATCTTCCATTGTAATTTTACAATTGCACACTAACTGCAGATATTGTTTATATGTAAAATAATAGGAAATAGGGCTCTTTAGAACAAGAACAGAAAATGTATTGTTCTAATTACATATTAACTGGTGATATGTTTGAACATAAATCTTCTGTTACTTAAAATTACAGTTCTATAAAAAGTAGAATATGATTTTAGTGTTCCATGCAATTCAATTTTCATATAGCCAGATGGTCAAGTCACATAGCATGTGATGAATACAGTCTTGAGGGTACAATGATGCGGTGTAGAAAGATTTCAGGGAATGTTTTCTGCATCTGAATCTCATAAAATCATTGACTCCATCTTTGGACATGTTTCTAAGCCTGTGTTCTTTTTTTTAACGGCTCCCCTGCGCCTAGGGTAGAAATGACAACCGTACTGTCAGTCAGTCACGCTAAATGCTGATTTGCTTAAGGATGTGTGCTCAGCAGGATCACTGAAGAGCATTTCTTATGCCGCAATATCTTTATTGCCTATATTCTTTTTCCTTTCAAACTAGCATTTGGTAGTCATGTACTAATTCGTCATATTTCTTTAATGCTTTTAAGTGTGACATTTCCTCGGTGGACAACCAGGAAGAAAATAATGCATTCCAGTTTCTCAGTGCATACCATCAGCACCCGTGCACGAGATGGACACTTTATGAGTCAGTTTATTTTGTTTTGGCAATGACCTGTCATCTTACTGTCTGTTTTTTAGCCTTCTGTTTCCTATCATGCTACAATCCAAATGACATAATAATGTAACTCAAACACAGCCGTATGCTCAGAGATGGGCTGAGATTTTTCATCACTCTCAGGGGACTGCATCTTCATTCATAAAAATACACTTTTGTATGTAGAAATGAGGTGAACATAAAGAGATGTTGGCTGTTGAAATGCTAAATTTTGCTTGCATTTTTAAGTATTTGAATCTGTGATACGGAAGTAGCATACTTCTGCCCATTGTCACTGGGAAGAATCTGTCACTGTGAAGTGTCTGAGGTGTGCCACACATTGCATTAGGCACAAAACATACAGTCTGAGCAAGGAGTCAGACACTTTTCTAGATACAAATCATACTGAGCACAGCTGGGGGAAGAACTGGGTGAACTATAAAATATTTCAATTCACTGAGTAAGAAGGTGTGAGTAAATGTACCAGAATTTCTTCATCCATTCCTTCACTGAGGGATATCTAGGTTGTTTCCAGATTCTGGCTATTACAAACAAAGCTGCTACAAGCATGGTTGAGCAAATGTCCTTGATGTATAGTTGAACATATTCTGGATATATGCCTCCGAGTGGTATAGCTGGCTCTTGAGGTAACACTATTTCTAATTGACTGAGAAAGTGCCAGGTTGATTTCCAGAGTGGTTGTACAAGTTTACATTCCCACCAGCAATGGAGGAGGGTTCCCAGCTCTCCACATCCTCTCCAGCATGTATTGTAACTTGAGTTTTTGATCTTTGCCATTCTGATGGGTATAAGGTGAAATCGCAGGGTTGTTTTGATTTGCATTTCCCTGATGGACTACTACTCCGCTATTAAAAACAAGGTAAGCATGAAATTTGCAGACAAATGATGGGAACTAGAAAAGATCATCTTGAGTGAGGTAACCTAGCAACAGAAAGACACATGGCATATACTCACTCATAAGTGGTTATTAGCTATGTAATATAGCATAAACATACTAAAATCTCTACTCCTAAAGAAGCTAAACAACAAGGAAGACCCTAGGGAAGATGCTCAATCCTCATTCAGAAGGGCAAGAGCGATAGACCTCAGAAGCAGGAGAAGACAGGGAACAGGACAGGAGCCTACCACAAATGGCCTCTGAAAGACTCTACTGATCAAAGTATTGAATCAGAGGCTGAGACTCAGCCAAAATTTGGGCCGAATGCGTAGAATTTTATGATAGAACGGGGTAATAGAAAAGACCTAGAGAAGACAGGAGCTCCAAAAGGAGACCAACTGAGTCAAAAAAACTAAGCCCTGAGGACCCTAAAGAGAATGATACCTTAACCAAGGACAATGCATAGATGTAGCCTAGAGACTCGGGCTCCAAGTGCTCCCCTTCCTAAGGGGAGCAGGGGCTTTCTCTGGCATGAACTTAGTGGCAGGCTCTCTGATTACCTCCTCCTGGCACATGCAGCCTTGCCAGGTCACAGAGGAAGACAATGCAGCCACTCCTGATGAGACCTGATAGGCTAGGGTCAACTAGAAGGGGAGGAGGACCTCCTCTATCAGTGGACTAGTGGAGGTACAGAGGGGTGAATAGGGAGGTAGGGTGGGACTGGGAGGAGACAATGGAGGGGCCACACCTGGGATACAAATTGAATACATTTTAATGAGCGATAATAATAATAATAATCAGAAGAAGAAGAAGAAGAAGAAGAAGAAGAAGAAGAAGAAGAAGAAGAAGAAGAAGAAGAAGAAGAAGAAACAACAACAAAAAAGGTGTGAGTATTATGGAAAGGGGAGGGAGAAGCATACTCCTTCAGGATTTATTCCCAAGCTGTCTGAGGTTTACTCAGAACCCAAAGCTGCCCTCCAACTCCTGGTCCCCTCTCCCTCAGTGTCCC
>REGO01000231.1:2614880-2634924 GCA_010120015.1 Rhombomys opimus | reverse complement strand
TGTGATTTGCTATTAAAGTTTTGATGATTCTTACAATTTAATTGTTAAAAGACACAAGAAATCGTATTTGAAAATTTGCTATATTTTGTAATTGATTGTTACTTTTAAGTTTGTTTTTCTCTGTTTTCTTTTTGTGCTGGAAATCAATTCTTCAAGCTGTGTAATTGTGTTATAGAAATAAGAAATGTACTTTCTCTGAAAATGTGGCAGCTCATCTGTTACTGGAAGCACTGGTTAGAGAGTTTAGGCCACAAATATTAGTTATCATATCGATTAGTACATGGAAACATGCCAGCTTTTGACATTGTAGCTGGATAAATGAATTCTAAATGATAAAGATAATTTATAAAATAATTGAAAAAAATCATTTTTGCACATTCACAATGTTTAAGATGTGATAGTGATGAGCAATACATAAGGAAATAACTTACCAGGTGATCCTGTTATAGCTCATAGGTTACCACAGCTTTGTAAAATGATTGGATGATTTCAACAGCAATGGCAGATGTTAAAGAAAATGAATTGCTCATGGATATGTACCAGGCATTGTAAGATGAAACAGTATATACATCGTTTCATTATACAAAAAAATATAAGAAATCACATTTTTTAGGAAACATTAAAAATGAGTATGAGTGAATTTTAAAATGACAAAAAGTATTATTTTGTTAGTCTTTCACTTTTAATTTCTCTCCTCCCTCTCCACCTCTCTCTCATAAATATGTGTGTTACTAATATAAGTAAATTACTTAATTTACAGCTTATTTGCAAACTAATGACTCCAAATTGCTGAAAATGCAGAAAAAAACAGTAATCCATATATCTTCTTGATTAACTATCTGACAGTGCATTCAATGATAAGTGTCAGGATTACTCAGAAGAGTGATCAAATAGGTATCCTATAAATAAAACATAAGGTAGAGCTTGGCTTTGCACAATCTTAATATTCACATATATAATTGAAGCCTAAAGAAGTCCTTATGCTCAACATTGGAATAATGATTACGCGAACAATGTTGCAATCATTCCGTATATAGACCACCAAAAATATTTAATAAAACATTCAACGGCATGAAAATACCATCATTTAACATCATTAAATGCACTTTTCTCTTTCCTCCCACTATTCCCCAAGATTCCCTACATGTCAACCAATGTTTGGCTATGAGTCTCAGCATCTGCTTTGAGATGCTGCTGGGTTGACATTCAGGATTACTCTCACAGGTTCACATCTGCAAGCTTAGCAGAGTATCCTTCATAGTGTCAGGGTTTGACACTCTCCCATTGTGTGGGTCTTTGGTTGGGCAGGGAATCTCTGCTCTATCTCTGCACATCTCATAGGCAGGGTAAATTTTGGATCAAATATTTGTGGGTGGGTTCGTGTTCCTCATCATTTACTCAAAGACTAATCTAGTTAGAGGGTGTCCTCTTCAGTCTCTATGGCCTCTGCTACCTGGAGTCTCTGCTTGAGTGCCTCTCATATCCTCCCAGGAGCCTACCCTGATTTCCATCTCCAGCTTGTCAGAGAAATGTTCCACCCTGAGTTTCCCTTTCTCCACAGACCTTCTGTCCTCTTGCTTTTGCTCTTCTCAGGTCTGAGCTCTACCCTCTTAACTTTCTGTGCCCCCTCTCCTACCTTCTTCCCTCTCTTCGGCCATTACCTCTGTCTATTCTATCTCCCCTTCCAAATGAGATTTATGCATCCTCACGTGGAAGTGGCCGAAGCTCCACAAGAAAAACAACAGGGCCCAGAAGGGGTTGTTGAGACAGAGGCATCAACCAAGGACCATGCAGAAACTGGACCTAGTTCCCCTCCAAAGATGTAGCAGATGTTCAGCTTAGGCTTCAAGTGGGTCCTTTAGTAAGGGAAACAGGGACTTCCTTGGACACGGACTCACTTGCTGGCTTTTAGATCACTTTCCCCTGGCAGGACTACCTTGTTAGTGCACAGGGGAGGAGGTCACCTTTCAGTTCTGATGCATCTTGATGAGCTGGGGTGGATGGGAAAAGAAGCTCTCCTCTCTTGCAGAAAATGGGAGAGGAAGAAGTAGGGAGAGAGGGTGGGGCTGGGAAGGAAAATGGGAAGGGGCTACAAGAATGTAAAGTGAATACAATAAATAAATGAGAAAAGAGTAACATCAAAGGCACACATCATTTTGTTTGTGAAGTGTGTGAGAGAGAGACAGAGAGAGACAGAGAGAGATCAGGGGCTCTCACATGCTAGGCACATGTTCTGTGTTGCTATGAAACTTCTGAACTTACAGGTAAATTTTAGTGTGTGTTTGGTGGGTTCATAATTAGATTATATGAAGACAAAAACAATTGACAGACACAGCCGTAAATAAATCAATGTAAGCTGAAAATGGAGGACAAAGAGATGTGGTACTTAAACATTTACGGAGGTTTTTCTTCTTGTCTCTGTGACTTTGAACTTTTATTAAACTCAAATGAAGCTATAGTAGGGTTCTTCAGGCATATTAAAACTCACCTTGCAGAATCCTTTCTGAGAACAGTCCCTATCCTTCTCAATTTATCCCTCATTGAGTTTTAGCAATGACTAGCTGAAGTGAGTGCTTAGTGATCGGAGTAAAGTGATTAAATAAAGTTAACCATCTCCTCCTTGGTCACTTCCTCAGGAGTCTTTATTCTTTATCAGATGAAATATCTCCTTTTAAACCAGGGACACTGGGCAAACTAGGAATGGATCTGAGGTGACACATATCCTAAGCTCCCATCCTGGCTCTGATCCTTTTCAACTATCAGACATTAGACAGTCACTGAACTGCCCCAGCCTATTTCCTCTTGTGAAAAATGAAGGGGCTGGAAGAGAATGATTCTGAAATTATCCACCTTTTAAGTTGTAACAATGCACTAGTCCCGTTTTTTTTTTTTTCCTTAGTCTTTCAAATTTGAGAAATCCTGGCTCTATGTTTTTCTTAGGTGTACAGACATAATTCATTATTACGATTTAAAGATTCCCTGCTGTGCCACAGCTGGCACAGGTGAAAGAAATTAAGCAAGAGCTCACTATCACTGTAAGACCTCATCACCTACTCTGCTTAATTATAGAAGTCAGAACTTGAAAATGAGATTTATGAAGATAAGCTGAAATGCAGATAATAGGCTCAGGGTAATGTAGGGTTGATGATGTGTTATTTTGGAATCTTCAGTTCTCATGTTCTGCATAACTCAAGTACGATAGCATCATAAATTTCAAAGAGGAAATTGATCGATTCTCCAGTCTTTAGGACAGTGGGTATGGAGTCAAAATTTTAAATTTAATGATTAATTACATAAATAATGAACACCAGAAATATAAATAACCAAAAGGTAGCATGATCCCTCTGGTTATAATTTATATCTACTCAAATGACTCTAAGAAAGTAATGGATGTTAATTTATACAAGACATTAAAAAAAACACTCATTATAGAATTGCCATATGGCAGGGAGATGTGGGATGATATTCTCTCATAAATCAACTGATGAAACAAGGCTCTCTACTGAGCTTCTTTCTCTCTGCCTGTCTCTCCCTCTCTCTCTTTGTCTCTGTCACTGTCTCTCTATCTCTCTCACCCAATCTCTCTGAGTCTCTCTCTTGTTTTCTCTGTAGAGGATGTTTGTTTATTACATTTCTATGACTTGTGACATTTTCAAGGTTCTAGATGGTGATTTAATCCTTGACTTCTAAATGAATGTTTAGAGTTATATGAAACGGCCAGAAGGATAGATTGAACTAAATAAGATGAACTCTTATAAGCAAAGTCTAACATTTCAAATTAACTAAAAAAAATTTTTAATTATTAAAAAAAAACACCACTCTTTGAATAGGCTAGTCCAGTACAGAATGCTGAACTATGCAACTTGGCAGTGTTTATTAAAGAATACCAAGGTGGTTGGGCTTCCTTGATAGAAAGTGTCGCTTTTACATAAGTGGACATTTTGTATATTGTCATTCAGACTTCATGATAATAGCCTAGATATGGAAAGCATGTAAACATAAGGTAATTGAAGTAAGTCTATAAAAGTAGGTAGACTCTTAGAGTGAGTTCTCAGAACTGTGGGTAATATATCATGCTTATTTGTGTTACCTGGCACAGTTTACACCTTCCTCCTTTCCTAACTGATTATATCCCCTTCTGAGAATTGAGAGCCTACTTACTCTTATTTCTTATATCCATGGTGGGATGATATTCTGCCATAAATAAGCTGATCAGACAGGGATCTACTCTGCTGAGCTTCTCCCCACTGGGAAATACATCATTAAGAAAGAAAGGGAATTCTGGAGATAATGCTATGTGAAGGACTCTGCAGTCATCCTGTTGATGAGAAGAACACATTCTGGTTGGCTGTTACCGTATAGTCAAGCATACATGTGCTGCTGTAGTCTGCCATCCCCAAAGAAACCAATGATGTTATTAGTGTGATTCAGGCTGAAGACGTTTTCTTTTTCTTTAGACTCCCTGTCATAAGGACACATATCTGGGGCTACACATAAGGGTTAGGTGTAACATGAAGAAATTTATTAGGCCTACATGGGTAAGAAGGTGAGACATGATTTGGAGATTTTAGGACTTTGGAGAATTGAAATTGTGGATTGTGGTTCATAGCAAACCTAGCAGATCAGTGCTAGTGCACAGGTGAAATAAATAATAAAAAAATAAATAGAATTTTTGCTGAGACAAAAAAAAGATTGTCAACAACAGACACCATATAAAAAAGCGTGAATCCCTCCCATACATATACACACTAAACAAAGCAGCACACATGCACATAAGCCTGTAAGGTAGTTGTCTTATAAACCATATATAAAAACAAACTCTCTGTATGTTCACAGTCTATTCTGTTCCTTATTTAGAATACAAGAATGTGTGCTCTAATTCAGAAGAACTGAAGGTCCCAACAGAAGGAGTTGAAAACAAAAGAATATTCTCCAGTTGAGGTGTCCAGTAAGGAAAGAGGCTGATCTCTGCAGTGATAAGAGCTAACACAGAATCCTGTTTTGAAGGATTTAATATCTGTTAAATGAGCTCTTGCTAAAGTCCTAACAATGAGCAATTTCTGCATTGGGTATTTCCTGGAAACTTTGTGCTGTCATTAATTGATGAAGGAGGAGAAATAAGGTCAAATAATTCCTCAGTAGTAAAAAAGATAATATATAGCTTTGTAAGCATCAAACACAAGAAGCTTCATTTAGTGTTCTTTCCACTACCATTCTAATGATTTCTGGGTTTTTTATGGATTCAAAGCAGTTATAAAATCCCTTCTTTCATCGGGATTTTAGCTATGATTTACTATTTTATGAACTAATGTGGTCCAAAATTGAATTACCTTTGATTTATGTACCATAAGGCTTTATGGAACTTTAAAAAAAATGCACTAAAAGCACTTTAGTATGTATATTCTATGACAAATAAAAGGTGCCATGCTTATGTATGTGTAATTAAGCAGTGAGTCTTACATAATTTTATATCTACTAAAAAGTAAAGCTAAACAAAATCTGTCATGAAAATGCAAAATAAATGTTCTAATTTCTGAGAAAGCCAAAAAGAGATCCTGGGTGAAAAGCATCCAAAGACTCAATAGGTGATCTCCAAGAACAGAAGTCGGTATGAGCTAACTGAGAATTAGCAAAGTAGTGGACACAGGATAAAGACTCCCCATTGTAAAGGAGATCTGATGGAAAATGTACAAAGGAATTTTGACTGGTAATGGTATTACTAATTCACAGTCTTTGACTTTATCTGAAAGTAAAGACAATATTCCAATTTTTTAAATACTGTAAGTAATTTGCTGGCCTGAGTGATGCCATTTCATCTCAGTCACAATGCCTATCATTAAAAAAACAAAACAAAACAAAAAAAAATGACAGAAGATGCTGGTAAGGATATAGGGAGAAAGACATTTCTATACTATCAATGGGGTGCAAATTAGTGCCACACTATGAAAACTGCTATGCTGATTCTGACAAAAGCTAAAACTAAGACTACTACAAGATCAAACTATACCATTTCTGGGAATCACAAATCTTTTTAGAAAAAAATTAAAAATATTCATTATGTAGTCTTTCAGAATGAATTTGTGGTCAAAGAGACTGTGGTTTAATAGCAGACTCTTGTCTAGGGGTGAATCATTGTTGTCTTTGGGCTCTTCTCCCACATGGAAATATGAATCCTACTATATACTTTGGAATAGTATTCCTGCGATTAATGGTGTAACTTCCAGTTGTTCTGCACCTGGGAAAGTTTCTCCTTCTAAAACAGCTGTCTCCCCAACAAACCCTCTCTGTATTACTTACTTTCTGAGAAAGAATCTCAAAACCAGTGCAGCACAACTGTGTAGTTTCCCTTATATGTTTCAGTTTCCCCAGTGTCATTCATAAATGGCAATTGTGATCCACAAACAATAAATGAATAATTTGAGAAGTCACTACTTCTGAATCAAGTCTGGGAGATAGACAGTGTCATCAACAAGCTACTTTCCATGTAAGCATGGGGATCTGAGTTTAAATCACAAGCACACATGGGATATCTGGTCACAGTGTTTGTCAGCACTTCCAGTACAAGGAATATAATAGTGGAATCTTGAGGATTGCTGGTCAGCCAGTCTAACCACTTGGTGAGCTCCAGGTTCCGTGGGAAACCTTGGGTCAAAATAAATAAGTAGATAAGTTAAATAGGTAGGAGGAAAGAAGAAAGAAAGAAAGAAAGAAAGAAAGAAAGAAAGAAAGAAAGAAAGAAAGAAAGAGAGAGAGAAAGGAAGGAAGGAAGGAAGGAAGGAAGAAAGAAAGAAGAAATAAGATGATAGACAGATAGATAGGTAGATAGATGATACATAGATAGATAGAAAGAAAGATAGATAGATAGATAGATAGATAGATAGATAGATAGATAGATAGATAGATGGAAATGTAGAGAACAAAAGAAAAGACTCAATGTTGTCTCATCTCTTACTGCCATGGGCACTTGCACACAAGCACACACACAAATCACAAAAATGTACACATACATTCCACATATATTTATGTATGAAATATAATATACTATGAGTCAAAATTGCCCATAATTCAAGTTGGGTAATAAAGTCTCAAGTTTCCCTGCTCTGTACTATCTAGGATGGAATCCAGCCCCTTTGACTACAGTTCAAGAAGAAGCTACTTAGACAGTCAGTGGCCAGTTACTGTGATGTTTGTGCTCAAGGAGCTCGTAGATAGGCAAGCAGTTCTTTAGCTCAAGGCCTGAACCCATCACCCCACATACTTCATCACTGCAGAGCTGCACCAGCTCACATCACTCCAGGAAGATAAGAACAGTGAGTTAGCCCCACTGTGGACTGAGCGTGATGATCCTCTGTTAAGTAAAGCAGAACAAGCTATACTGAGAGAGACCAGACTCTGCCTTTGTCACAGTGTGGTTATGTTTTGTTGTTAGTTACTCTTGTGACCCTCCAACTGAATCTAATTTGACATTATAGCATAGACGTTTATATATCGATAAAAACATATTTAGGGATCAGTAGTACCTGCCTCCAGGTATTGTGTGGAGTCAGGGAACATATTTGTACAGATCAGGCTGACTAGATCTGCTCAGCAGTAATCAGACTGTCAGGCTTTGGTAGAGTGTAGAAGGTGTTCTACACTCTAGTAAAGGGCTGAGTTTCTATAATATTTGCTTACTGAATAAAGAAATTTAAATGAACCTAAATCCATTTCTAGTTTAACACCTATCTGTCTCTTAAATTAATATTATTTTATTTCAGAAACTTTCCTGGTAATCCTACATGAACGCATTAAAATTTCTTGTATTTTAGAATGGTTATTATATTCATAAATTTTTAATGCCAAATTTAAACTGGGGATGTTAGGGTATTCACTCATTTGTAAAAAAAAATTACACATACGTATAGTTATGTAAAAAAATACTATGTCTTAGAGATCCTGGGTGTTGTTTCCGGAAGACAATGAAAAAAAACTAAATTAAGCCTTGTTGGTGCTGTCTTTCAGGGTTTATATGCAGATACCAGCATCTAAAAACTGGGAGAAAGGCCACACAAAATTAAATAATTATTCTCTTATGATAACATAGTGGTAGATTGTAATAGTTCTGAGATAGTTTTAGATGTGAACACTTTGCCTAGGTGAAACAGTACACTGGTCAGCTTAGGAAGAGGTTTACAAATTCAAACTATATGCTGAACACCTTCTCTTCAGTTTCATGTATACTTAATCTAAAAATCATATACATTTAAAGGATGAAAGGTCTATGTTACTTATATAAAAATATAACACAAGCTCTAGGTAACACAAGCGTTCATGCATTTCAGTTATTAATCATTAATTGAACCATTGTAAAGATATGGTGTGTCATTACCCTATGACAAAAACAATGTTAACCTGCAGGACTGCAGTAAATAAATGATATGAACACATTCTCCAACGAAAGGGAACTGAAATATGAACTGGAACTTGCCTTATGTCTTAAAACTTCTTATCAAAAGATTTAAATTACAAAAATTAATTTTAAAAAAATAACAAGAAAGTCCACAAAGGAATGGAGTTTTGGTAGTTCTTAGGCCACATATGGAACTAGCTGTCTGATAGACCTGAGACAGAAAATACCACTTTTCCCAATGATTCTAGCACCAGCAAACCATAAAATACAATATAATTTTGTTCCAATGATAATAGAAAGTATTGCATGTCATCATCAAACATGCACTGCATATTCCTGTCTCTTCAAAGTCTTTTTTTATTAGCTTAACTCCCTGAGCTGTTAATGTAGCACAAAACTTCTGTTAAATCCCCTTGCTTTGCAGGAGAAGAACAAATTCTTTTAATTGGAAGATTGCAGAGGAGGATGTAAAACAGGAGAGCACTTTAAAAAGTTTAGGTAGTTTAAAGAGGAAAAATTCTGGATGCTTCAGCAAATTGCCAACCCTGTGAGATTCAGCTTTGTGTATTATTGCTAATGTAATGCTTTTAGTGTACAGTAAATTAGATCTTGAGTACATTACAGACCAAATTTTATCCTTTGATTCTAGTGTGCAACTCTTAACAGGTTCCAACAGAAAGTTTGCTTGGTAACTGCAAAGCAGTCTCTCCATTATTTCTTCATCTCAACTCTGATATACATAAAGAAAATCTCAGGGTAAGGAGTGTGTCAAAATTTAATATCAACAATCTCTACAAACTTAAATAGCATTTTTCTATTAGAAATAATTGTGTGTTTTAGATATGTGTGATGGATTAAATCTACCACTTTTCTTTCAAATATGCAAATATTTCATAATCAAATATAACAGTGTATCAGAGGAAAAGATGACTGACTAGATTTGGATTTCTGCTTAATAGCACAGTTGGAGGCTAAAGTCATAAATTCTATTATGCCAAATTTTTCAAGCACATTAATAATTATCTAAGTCTGTATAAAATCTACAAACAAATTTGCAAATTCCAAATAAATTCAAATTCACATTATGAGTTTATGAATCCTCCCTTTTTCCTTTTTTCTTTTTCTTCATTTGCATGTTCCTCTTCAAAATTTGTTCATCTTAGCTTGGTTTTGTTTGCATTTTTTTCTTTTGGTTTGTTATCTTGGAAAGTCATTAGTTTGGTACATTCTTCCAACTGGGAAAAGTTCTGGGTCAGTCTTAAGACATACATTATGGGTGGTTGAACCTCTGAGAACTAATAACAATCTTGACCTAGTTTCATTGTGCAATCTCAGCGAAACCTTGTGTCTTTAAGTTACTAAATGATACTCTATTAAAACTTGTTCATAGTTATACAAGGATTATTTTGTTTTGCTCTTACTTTTTTTCTACCAAGATATTGCTGTGGTTCCATAGAGGTAAAAATACGGAGAAACAAGGCTACTGAAGAAAGTGTGAAATTCTACTGCAACAATAAATGGCAATAGTTATGTTTTCTTACACATGACTGAATTAAACATGAGAGAGACCCACTTTTTTGAAGGTGAAAGCATGTAATGAATAACAAGTTAAATGAATAAGTAAATGGTGTAAAATTGGTTAGAGGGTGAGCCTTGTGGGGGAAAATGTTTCAGGAGAATGATGTGTAGCAGGGTACATCTTAGTGAAGCCTTGACAAAGTGGCCAACTGAGGCATAAAAACTGGAATTTAGACACCTGAGATAAAAAACACTGTGACTCCCTGTACACACAGCCCTCAGTGAGCACAGCTCTGACATTGCAGCCAGAATCACAGAAAAAGCTATGCCACAGAGAATGAGATTGTGTCCATGACAGCATAACCTTTCACTTTCGTTCAATCATCACCATCATTTACCTCAACTGAGTTTCTTCTTTTTTTCCTTCTTACTCATTTTAGAATTTGAGGCACTATACTGCTGTGTAGATCATAGTGGCTTCAGACTCAGTATATAACCCAGGGTGGCCTTGAACTCATAGAGTTCCTACTGTCTTGGCTTCCTAAGTACTATGATTGCAAACCACCAAGTTACAAGTTTCTTTTGTTTCTCTGAACATCATATTCTCTGGCTCATTCACAACTCGCATCTAGAGTTGCTACTACTGCCTTACTTAGCCTCATTTTTTCTATCTAGAGTCATTTGTTGCAGGGCAATAAAAATATAATCAAATGTAATGTATCATCAATATGTCACTTTACATTTTTTTCAGTGTAGTGTTTGGTTACACTTCTGTACAGGAGCATTTTAGGTTTCTGTGAATGACTTCATATTTTGTATGTATGTATAACTTAGGATAAAAATAATTTTATACTTTTATTGTCACTAACTGTAAATTAAATATGTTCTTGACATTTGTTCTCTACTAACAGTTATTATTGGCTTAATAGCTCAGTGTGGAACATTTGCTTCCAGTTATATGCTCTGAGATTTTATATTATGTTACTAACTTTTCTTACTACGAAGAGTATATTCTTTTTTCAAACCAAGCATAAAGTTCTCAGGGTGACTTCAGCAATGGAGATTATAATACATAAATCATGAAACTACACAGAAGATGAAGAACACAATATGGAGAAAATCATGATTAGGCAAGACATGAAAATAATGCTTACATATATTAGTTGGAATAAAGTTATAGATCATAAAACTTTAAAAATTAAATTAGGAAAGGGAATCGAGATATAAAATGGAATCAGTTGAAAGAAACAATGACTTTGGATTGAGTGAAAAGAGTAAAATATTTATGAGTTCTAGGAGAGGCAATTTGGAGTTATTAAGACTTGGGGTGTCATCATATAAATATGGGAATTTAAGAGTGATTATAAAGCTTTGTGACCTCAGCATGAATTTCGCTGGAAGGAAATAAAGGAGAGCATGTCAATCTAACTTCACTATGCCAAAGTGTGATGGGACTTTCAAACATTAGCTGTTGATTTGCTTTATGCTAAGTGATTCTTACTGAATTACTGTTTAGTTCACTGCTGGAGATCCATGTTTAGAAACAAATGAATAGGGTTTTCTGTTCAGTTGACTTTGCCTAACCGGTGATGCCCAGATGCCTGTGAGATGACAAAAACAGGTTGAATGATACATGAGGAAATAGACACTAAATCTGTAGAGTTTATCGTGCTCATTATATCTGTAACAAGGCTACTTTGCATCAATGAAAAATTATGGAAAAAGAAGTATAGTGCTTATTCTAAACACAGAAGCATTTGTAGCAATTTGATTATTCTTAGGGTTTGGGCAATATTCCAACTGAATAACTTGGGCAGGGTCCTTGAGAGGCAGCTCGGGTTACATTTTTATCATGCCCAATGTCTGTGTTCTTGGTGCAGCTTCCATGCTTAAGCATCCCTGGTCTCTTTCCCAAGAACTTTGACATTTCTTCCCTCACTCAGACTCAGAGAAGCTGGATTGTGCTCAGTCCTCCAGGCCTCTCAGACTTAAGCCTTCCTAAGCTCTGGTTGACTGGATGAGATATGTACTCTGAACCCACTCCCCGCGGAAAACCACCTACCAGCCCAATCTGCCATATCCATGTCACCAACCTTTAATTTTCAGGGCTTAAATTTTCCTCCTACAATGAAAGGCTCCATCATTTTCTTCCTTTGTGCCTCAGATTATCTTAATTTTATGCTCTCCTGATAGAAGTTTTTTTCTGAAGTAGAGTTTTACATTGGAGCTTTTTGAAAATGCAGAATATCAGGCCTCTGGTTTGACCCATGTGGGTAGAATTAATAAGTGATTAATTTTCAAGTGTTTCAAACACATACAGGTTAAGAAACATCCGTTGATCATGTATTCCCTCATAACTGATTGAACCTGCATAGATACTGTCTCCTCAACAGAGAATTTCATAACCCACAAACAACCTGTTCCCTACTTTTCCATCTCACCCTGTTTTATTTTCTTCTTCATACATCTTAAAAAATCAACTGAGTGGTGCCTTCCCCTCTCTTGACACAGTACAAGCATGTGCTTCAACAAACAAGCATTTTGTATCAGTTCTGATATTATCAACTTCTCTTGGTATGTTTATGTCCAATTTAAGCTTTAAATTTTCTTTCATAAAACCTTGTTCCTCTCATTTTTCCATCCACCCTTCTCATTTTTAAGTTTAAATTAAAGATTTGTTCTTTGATCTTTGAATTAACATACTTCATAACATTGTCCTTCCTTTGTTATCTGGCATCTATATACAAAACAAGATATAAAATATGTGCATAGCATCATCAGTTGTTTTGGTGTTGCTTACACTTTGATCTAAGTACAAAGAGGAGAAATAACAAAGATGTCAACTGCAGTCCTCTTGCTTACCTTTCTTACCTGTTGTTAGACAGGGATTTTGTCATAATAATTGGCATTTACACATAAACCACTTGTGTTCAGATTTGTTATTGTTACTGCATATGACTTAGTTCTGCAAGCATTTAATTATAAATGAATAAATAACAAAAAAAATCCTGTTGAATGCATAAAACATAAAGCATAAAACATAAAGGAATATTTGACAGGTCTTCAATTTTTTTTATATTCGGTCAACAAAATAAGACAAAAACATACATAGAAGACATGTACGGTATGAAATAAATATTTTATCTTGTTGTTTAACAGTTCACTAATTCAAATATTGTGGCCAACATAATATATGATATTTTGTTGAATGTGTCTATTTGATAATATTTTTTCTCAATCAATGTGAATGTTAGAACACCAATATTTTGAAAAATACTGGCAAAAGTGTTCTTGCCTGTAGGTCATTATCAAGTTCTGTTATAAAGGAATAGTCAGGATCTTGTCATGTGGATCAATAATGCCGACATATTGGATCACCTTCTTCTCTACTATGGTCATTCACTTATGGTTCTTTGTTATCCATTGCATATTTGTATGTACTGCTATCTGCTATATGATCCCTGGGACCAAATTCAGGTTATCAGGCTTAGCAGCAAATGCCTTTACCATCTTAGCCATCTTACTGGCTCTTGATTACTTTAATGTGCCTCATAAAATCCATTTTATTTTACATGTACACTTGGAGATTATGGACTAACAAAAGGATGCATTTAATTTCAAGAATCAATAACAGTTAACAGTTATCTGTAGAAAATGAGGTGCTGATTAATTGATTGCTGTGATGTTCAGGATTAACTATCATTTCAACAGCATCTAAAAATTACCTGGGAGATGATCTCTAGCGATGCCTGTGGGTAATGGTTTGAGTGTATATGTTGTATAGTAAGACCCACACTTTGTGGCTGGCATTATGCCCTGGTAGGATCCTGGACTGCGTAAGTGGAGAGAGGTTTCTGAACAACAACATTCATCCATTCTTCTCACTTGTCTGACTGCCTATTTAATGGGACTAGTTGACCTTCTGATTCTGGTACGATACTTTCACTTCCGTGGTGGACAAGAGCCATATACCTAAATGAACACAGTCTTGATTTGCCTCTTCCTGGGGGTTTTATTCATTAAGACAGAAAAGCAACTAGATGTCATTGAATATATTACATTTATATAAGTTAGTCCAAGGAAGCCATTTCTTAACGAAGGTGAATTTGGGATTGGTTCAGAGCTGTGGTAAATATCAGGTAGGAGTTAACCACGTAAATAAGTGGAAGCCATGCTAGGGTGATGAAAGAACTACACTGTCAAGTGCAATCTCCCCTGAAGTTCTGTTAATCATTTCCTTTCAACAGCAATTATTATAGATCAGCACAGTCTCTTAACATTTAAAATACTCAGCATAATTGTATTGAAAAGATAATGGTATCAAGTAATTTAATAATTACTAAGCTTATTTATACTCTCAACACCCACTGTACCCACACTACGTGAAATATCATGCTTCCTGCTAAAGTAAAAATAAGATAAATTGACAAGTACTTTTTTCTTTATTTGCACAAAGATATTGAAGCAATGTAGAGATTTACTAGAATTTTAATCTGAATCCATTAAATAGAGAAAGCAAAAAAGTTAGCATAGTTTAAAACACACATTGATCATTTTATTTAATATTTTTAATTATTAATTTTTTTATTAATTACAAGTTATTCAGTTTGTATCCCAGTTTTAACACCCTCCCTCATCAACTCCCAATCCTATCCTCTCTCCCTCATCTCTTCCCGTGCCCCTCCCCAAATCAACTGATAGGGGAGGTCCTCCTCCCCTTCCCTCTGATCCTAGTATATCAGATCTAATCAGGAGTGGTTGCATTGTCATCTTCTGTGGCCTGGTAAGGCTGCTCCCTCCTCAGGAGGAGGTGATCAGAAAGGCAGCCACTGAGTTCATGTTAGAGGCAGTCCCTGTTCCCACTACTAGGGCACCAACTTGGATACTGAGTTGCCATGGACTACATCTGTGCAGTGGTTCTAGGTTATTTCCATGCATGGTTCTTGCTTGGAGTAGCAGTCTCAGAAAAGACCACTGGGCGCAGATATTTTGGTTCTGTTGCTCAACTTCTGGAGCTCCTGTCCTCTCCAGGTCTTTCTATCTCCCCCTTCTTCCCTAAGATTTCCTGCACTCTGCTCAAAGTTTGGCTATAAGTCTCAGCATCTGCTTTGAGACCTTGCTGGGTTGAGTCTTTCAGAGGCCCTCTGTGATAGGCTTTTGTATGTTCCCTATTTTCACCCTCTTCTGATATCCATCCTTTTTGCCTTTCTGAGTGAGGATTGATCATCTTACCTAGGGTCCTCCTTTTTGCTTTCCTTCTTTAGGTGTACAGATTTTAGTATGTTTATCCTATATTATATGTCTAATATCCACACATAAGTGAATGTATCATGTGTGTCTTACTGCTTATAGGATACCTCACTCAGGATGCTCTTTTCTAGTTCCCACCATTGGCCTGAAAATTTCATAATTTTCTTGTTTTTAATTACTGAGTAGTATTCCATTGTGTAAATATACCACAATTTCTGTATCCATTCATCAGTTGAGGGACATCTGGTTTGTTTCCAGATTCTGGCTATTAGTAATAAAGTTGTTATGAATATGGTTGAGAAAATGCCCTTGTTGTATACTTGAGTATGTTTAAAATGATCAACGTGCCAGTTATTAGAGGTACATTGATTTTTTTTTAAACTAAGTATGGCACATCTCAATGTCATGATACTATTTATTTATAGAGATCAGTAAAACACACTGAGTAAAATTGCTAATTTCCATTAGTAGCTTAACAATCAATAAGTTTTTGCCCAAATAGTTAAAATATACAAACAATCATACTTTTAGTGTTCTGAGGGAGTGCTTTACCTTCTTAGTTCAACATGAGTAAATGCACACCATCTACATTTTGTGAGACATTTCTAAAGCTGTCCTCCATCTCCAAGTATATTACAACAAAATTAGCAAGGCTATTATAGAACTCCATATCTGGGAGGTTTAAGTAGGTAATAAACAAATTGTTTAGGAACTTTAAAGTATCTCTACAGATTAGTTAGTTAATTTTTCTGAAGCCCTTATTATTTTCCTGATTTAGTATACTTTGAAAAATTTTAAATTTCTCTTTAAATTTTCCAAATACCATTGGGTAATTGAACTCTTTTTACCTTGTTTTTCTAATCATTTTGTTGTTTGTTTCATTGTTTGAGTAATGATCCCTCTAAGAGTAAGACTACAAACAGTAAGTTTATGAGGTGAATTCATTTTAAATTACCAGTGTTCCAAAGAACATCCAGGTCATAAACTTCACTTTTCTTTTCTTTAGAGACTACTTGTGCAAACCTAATTTTATCTCAATGCTTTAGTCTGAGAGACACGCACTGTTTTATACTCAACACTTCAATTTGTCTGTTTGATGAAAAAAGGACACCTTTTCAATATTTTATTTTAGATCCTAGCTATTTCATTATAAGCGCCATCTTTCACATGTGAAAGCAATTTTTAATAATGAAAGAACAGAGAGCTTCAGTGTGCATGTGCATGTTAGAATTTTAACAAAAATCTTTATTATTACAGTTTTAATTATTAACTGCTCTACACTGCTATACATTGTTTGTGAATTAAGACTCAACTCAGCTTCTGGGGAATTCCTTTCCCCAGAGGATAACTCTTATCACAAAGTACTATTTTACTGTCTTAATATCCATATTCTAAAAAAAAAAACATAAACTATACATAAATCTAAAATAAATTTGTGTTTATATAACAGAAACTCTAATAATAGAAACTTATTTCATTGTTTTAACTGAGTATCTGTTTTTGAAAACTTTTATTTTTATTTTTTGGGGGAATGGAAAGTACAATAAAGCATACTCTGTTCTCAGTTAACAGGTTTTTTTTGTTGTTGTTTTTTATTTTTTTTTTCTTAAGGAGACTGACATGTAACAAAGAAATAAAATGTGTGTGCATGGTTGTTAAAGAGGAAGGTCAAAGTCTTTAAAAGCAGGGAGATTGGGACATTAGTTTTTACTAGGAATAATTAAGAAAGTTGAAAAACAAAGTGTGGCCTTTAAAGCAAAATTAGACTTTATAGTAATGAAATGAAGGAAAGAAGGTAAAAAGGAAGGAAGAGAGGAAGGAAGGAAGGAAGGAAGGAAGGAAGGAAGGAAGGAAGGAAGGAAGGAAGGAAGGAAGGAAAGAAGGAAGAAAGGAAGGAAGGAAGGCAGCTGTGAAAGGGGAATAATTAATTATGAGGGTGTGATGAGAAATTTGGGAATATTAGAACATAAAATGAATTTCTTACTTTGGCTTTTTCGGTAAGACCATTGTTTTAGTTAGGGTTATTACTGCTTTGATGAAACACCATGAACAAATAAACTTGGGGAGGGAAGGGTTTATTTGGCTTATACTTCCACAGCAGTGTTCATCATTAAAGAAAGACAGGGCTGGAGCTCAGCAAGACAAGATCCTTGAGGCAGGAACAGATGCAGGAGTCAGAGAGTGGTTCTGCTTACTTAGTTGCTCCCATGGCTTTTCTCAGCCTGCTTTCTTACCGAATACAGGAACACTAGCCCTGGCATGACACCACTCACTATGGGTGCCACCCACTCCATCAATCAGTAATTAAGAAACTGCCTGATTGCTGGATCTTATGAAGGCATTTTCTCAACTGAGGTTCCCTCCTTTCAGATGACTCTAGCTTGTATGAAGGTGACATAAAACTAAGCGAGAAAGTATTTGACAGACAATCTTGAACAAATAGAAGCTGCCCTATGGCCTGTGTCTCAGAAAAGAGCTGGTATTCAGACCTTCATCAAAATTATGGCTAGATGCTTAGAATGCATGTTTCCTCATCACCTTCATCTCCACTATCAGAGAGATGGTCAGGGATGTAGGGTATACCAGTAATGTTCTAGTCTTGTATTTCTAAGGCTGTCCTTGAGATTAAGATCTGTCAGTGTGAGAACCATACAACCATGCCCCAAAAGAGCCATCATTTAATAAATGATGATTCTGGAAGCCTTCTGTAGATAAAATAGTCAACCAAAATTTTGTTGAATGTGACAGACAAAAGTTAAGGACTGTACCCAGATTTTTTTTCATGCTTTGACATTGCAAGTTTATTTTTTAAATTCATTATTAATTACACTTTATTTACTTTGTATCCCCCCTATGGTTCCCTCCCTCCTCCCTTCCCAATCCCTCCCTTCCTCCACCCTCTGCATGCATGCCCTTCCCCAAGTCCACTGACAGGGGAGGTCTTCTTTTCCTTCCTTCTGATCCTAGTCAATTAGGTCTCATCAGGAGTGGCTGCATTGTCTTCTTCTGTGGCCTGGTAAGGCTGCTTCCCCCTCAGGGGGAGGTAATTAAAGAGCAGGCCAATCAGTTCATGTCAGAGACAGTCCCTGTTCCTATTACAATGGAACCCACTTGGATACTAAACTGCCATGGGCTACATCTGTGCAGGGGTATTAGGTTATCTCCATGCATGGTCCTTGGTTGGAGTATCAGTCTCAGGAAAGACCCCTGTGCTCATATTTTTTTGGTTCTGTTGCTCTCCTTGTGGAGTTCCTGTCCTCTCCAGAACTTACTGTTTCCCACTTCTTTCATAAGATTCCTTCCCTGTGCTCTGCCCAAAGGTTGCCCATAAGTCTCAGCATCTGCTTTGATAGTCTGCAGGGCAGAGCCTTTCAGAGGTCCTCCGTGTCAGGCTCCTGACTTGCTCCCTGTTTTCTCCTTCTTCTGATGTCCAACCTCTTTGCCTTTCTGGATAGTAATTGAGCATTTTAGCAAGAGTCCTCCCTCTTGATTAGTTTCTTAGGCGCTTTCTCAGACAACTAGGAATAGCGCTTCCTCAAGATCCAGCTATACTGCTCCTAGGCATGTACCTAGATTTTATCAAAGTAAATAGTAAGGGTTAAAAATCTCTGGATTAGCTCCTCTGCCACATCTTAGGATATATTTTATGAATGCTTATTTAATCACTTATTTCATACTGACTTACAATACAGTAATGAAGCTAAAATGTAGCGCAGTTATTGGATTTTTACTATTACTGCAAGCTTCTGCAAATAATGAGATTATTTATTATACACTTTTCTGGATGCATCCAATTATTAATTAATTTGAAATACAAAATACTGTCTTTGTGATACAATTTCAATTTATAATAACTGGGATATTTTGTTACCATGTGACACATGAAAGTATTATCAATGAGTTGTCTATAACATTACTACTGAGAAATTTAAAAGGCATTTAGAAATTGGAACTACCTTTCTGGGAAAAAAATGACACCTTTCAAAAATTGGAAGAGTGTGAAACATGCATAATTAGTTTTGTGAGCTCTTATGTATTTGATTAAACAATATTTCCAACACATATTTAGTTTTGTTAGATAACTATACAGTATATACTGTAAATATCTTGTCATGATGAAATACATATTTTTTCAAACATATCAAATTTATACAGGAATTTTTGATTCAAGATGACTGATTTTATGTAAGCAGGAAGCTTGCAGAGTGGCTGTTCTTTATGAAACTTTTATTTAAATGTGTTACATTAATGTATAGCTGTAGTTCTAAATCAATAACAAGCAACAATGAAGAGGTACATATACACAATATCAGCAAAAACTGTGTCTCCTCATAAATTTTCTTCTAATATGAATTTCGTTTAGAAATGCCTAGTAACAGTGAGTCTCGCGAGGTGCTAGCAGTTCATTTGAACATAGTAGCTCATATTGTGTATGACTATGTAGTTCACACAGGCTTCTAGTTATGTAAAGCTATGAATGCATAATAGCTATGGCGTAAGGATTCCCATGATTTCAATTCCACTTATTTTACATGTCAAATAAAAATATTATATATTAATAGAGGAAATCATATATTTAGATATAAGTATATATTGTAATCATACTAAATATTTAAAGAAAACTTAGAGAAAAATGGCAAAATCTTTCAGCTTTCTGCAATTTAAAGAATGCATTCACTGTTTATATTCAGCTGATTAAGAAATATTAAATTAAGAAGGAAGAGGGCAAGAGGGTGGAACCGGGAGGAGATAAGGGAGGGAGCTACAGCTGGGATACACACAGAATAAATTGTAATAAATAATAATGATAGAGAAAAATATGAAGACATGTAAAATAGAGAACTCTCACTTGTGTTACTTCGCATACTTTCATCAAACTTTGGCCTA
>REGO01000231.1:2543583-2585719 GCA_010120015.1 Rhombomys opimus | reverse complement strand
TAAACAGAAGACAGGCACACATGTATATTTCTTACAGACCTGTGGGAGATATGTTCAGTTCTGAATGCGGACCTAGTGACTTGTTCCTTCAAAGCTCAGTGTCAAAACAAACTCACTTTTTAAAATATTTCATTTTAATTATTATAATTTATTACAATTTATTCACTTTGTATACTGGCTGTGGCCCCCTCCCTGGTCTCCCCCCAATCTCACTCTCCCTCCATTTTCTCCCCCTATGCCCCTCCCCTAATCCACTGATAGGGGAGGTCCTCCTTACCTTCTATCTGACCAGAGCCTATCAGGTCTCCTCAGGACTGGCTGGCTGGAGACTGAGCTATCTATGGGCTGCCTATGGGCAGGGGGTCTATGTCCTTTCTGTGCATGGTCCCCCCACACCTATGGACACCTGATTTTTGTTTTGGTTTTTCGATCCTGAGTAATTTCAGGCTCTAAGATATTTGTGTAATTTCAAAAATTAATAGCATTTTGGGTTTTTGTTTTTTTGTTTTTTTTTTCTCTTTGAACTCTATATTGGAGTTTTAGTTTAAGGTAATTGATTTAAAGCACAGTATTTTCTTTCCATTATGGTTTATTTTTCCCTCCATTGAAATGTTGCTCTCCTGTAGAGGACATTAGAATAATCTGCTTTGGTCTTATGTCATATCCTTGGTCATATTCAATGATTAAGGATCCATTAATTCTTATTCATTGGAAATGACTAAGTAAAGAAACAATAAAGATGGTGTGTCTCCATATGACTAATGTATTCATTTAAAGAACAAGCATGGAGAAGGCATGAATGAAGCACTAGAAAACACAAGGCATGACATTTATGATTAAAGGAACACACGCAAAGGGTGCAAATCCTCTGTTAAAGTTTACATAATTCATGTCATGCATTTCTTTGCACCAAACAGTTCATGCATAGTAAGCTGCAAAAATAGAAATACTTAACAAACTTCATAACATCTAAGGTTTATGCTGTGTGTGCTATACAACTGATATTATCTTAGATACATAGTCTATTGCTCAATGCATATGTATTTCCATCAGTTTTGCTTTTTTCTGAGATATACTGTAATAAAGGTTAGAAAGTTTTAGGAATGACATTTTCATTTTTTAAGCCTTGTCTGCTTAGAGACCGCAAGACCATTTAGCATTATCAAAGAAAAACATAATTGCAATAGTAAAAAATATGTCATTGGGTATTATGTATGCATTTCCCCATATATCAGCAGAGAAAATTGAATTGATGTTTATTTCTGAGTATTCCAGAATAAGGGCTCCAGCATAGATGAGTGATTTCATGGGTCTGTTGGCCAGCTGGCTTGAATATCTATAAAAGTCTTACCAGTACCTATTTCTTAGAGTTCCATGCTCTCATTTAATGAAATCACAAACTCCTGGTAAACTGTAAATGCATATTATGGTTATTATTTTACAACTGAAAAATTGAGACTCCCGTCTTATACCAACTGACAGACTCTCTAATTTCTAGTCTGTAAATAAATCTAAGAACAGATCTCAATTCTTCCAATTTATGTGCAGTTCATAAAACATTCAGTATTATTCCTAGCCTATTTCTGCTAAGATGCGCCAGGCTCTGAAAAGTTATCATATATTGCAATAGTTTAAAAAAAATTCAAATGCAAGAGTCAATTGTGTGTTGAGTGTACACTACTACAGGGAGGTGGTGATGCAATTCGACATACATGGAGGGATGAGCGTTTTCCTAAAGAAATGATACTAAGTGTGAAAAAGAAAATACACAAAAGAAGCAAGCCATGAAAAATAAATAATGGAAGAGGAACAAGTCACACTATAGGCACAGAGATCCAGGTGTTCGTGATCAAAAGAGAAACTGATTTCTAGGAAAAGGAAAATAGCAGAAATTCTGTGAAATGAATAAAAATAGGTGGAAATGTAGATGAAGCAAGGAGACTGATTGGGGCGGTGTTGCTAGACACAGTCTCGGACAGTCTGTGTAAGGAAGAGAAGAATGCCTGAAGCCAACTCAAAAGCACTCTGTAATTACACAGAGGGACACAGGAGAGCAAACTAGGGAAGACTAGTCAAAGGTATAGGGACACTAAGAAGCATGAAACTGTGGGAATAAAAGAGTGTATTTACAAAAGGACATCAGGGCAGTATTGCACATGATACTATGAATTAACGAGGGTACGTTAAAAATGGCCTGGAATTTTGAAGAAATGACATACATTCCATATATATTTCAGAGGCCTCAAAATTGCTCTTTTTGAAAATTTAAAATAGACAAATATTCTGTTTCTCTGTATATTTAGTCAAACCTATATTCTGTTTAATTCTGCAGCCATCAAATACTGTTCTTTCAATATGATGATATTGACATAATCCCACTATGTAACCAAACTTTTCCATTCCTTCCTTCCCATTACCAATGCTCTGGGTGTTTTTATCCATTGACTCTCCTAGAAGAGAGATTTATGACTGATTTTTCCCACAGGATGGCATTATTTCCATTCACGGATGTAATTTCATCTCCAGCACACAGACCACAAAGTGCTGGATGAAAGGGCTCATTTGCATTGCTGCTGCATGTGCTCATGGTCTGACTACTTTTCTCAGATTATTTTGCTGCAAGACCTCCAATAACCTAATCTAACCTTAGGGAAAGCTCTCTCATTGATTATCTCCCTAGAAGGGATAAAGCAAACTATGGATGCTACACACAGAGAACAGCACTTACAGAACAATACTTACATGGAAACAGCAAAGAGCACACTGATGAAGAAAAATAACGTCTGCTAATATTTCATGAAGAAAATGTTACTTAATTTGGTTTTCTTATTCAAATCATATCTGTTTATGTAGCTGTGGCTACCAGATTTATAAAGGCAACATGTTTGAATTCTGACATTATGACTTCTTAACACAAAGAAATGAGTATATACCATTGTTTCTTTTGTCTCAAATCACCAATGATGGTTATTTTTCTTTAATTTTTTCATTTTTCTTTATTGTTATTATTATTATTATCAATTAAAATTTATTACTTTGTATCCTGGCTAGCCCCCTCCCTCATTTCTTTTCTTTTGTTTGTTTGTTGTAAGAGGACATATATCAGAATTCAAGCAATCCATGTTGCCTTTAAAAATCTGATAGCCACAGTTACATAGACAGACTTTATGTGATCACTTATTAGTGGATATTAACCATAAAATATAAGGTAAACATATTAAAATCTAGAGTCCTAAAGAAGATAAACAACAAGGAGTATCCTAGAGAAGTTGCTTAAGCCTCATTCAGAAAGGCAAAAGGATAGACATCAGAAGTGGGAGAAGAAAGGCAATAGGACAGCAGCCTTCCACAGCCTCTGAAAGACTCTCCCCAGCAGGCTATTCAAGCAGATGCTGAGACTCATAGCCAAACTTTGGGCAGAGTGCAGGGAATGTTAAGGAAGAAGGGGGAGATAGAAAGACCTGATGGGGACAGGAGCTCCACAAGGAAATCAACAGAACCAAAAAATCTTGGCCGAGGGGTCCTGCAGAGATTGATGAATCAACCAAGAGCCATGCTTGGAGAGGACCTAAAACCCATGCTCAGCTGTAACCCGTGGGCAGCTCAGTCTCCATGTCACTTCCCTAGTAAGGGGAGCAGGAGCAGTCAATGGCATTACTAGGCCACAGAGAAAAAGGATCTAGACAGTCCTGATAAGACCTGATAGGCTAGGATCAAATAGTAGGGGAGATCTTCCTCCCCTGGACTATGGGAGGGACATAGGGGGAAAAGAGGGAGGAAGGGTATGACTGGGAGGAGATGAGGGATGGGGCCACAGCTGTAATACAAAGTGAATAGATTGTAATTAATATTAATAATAACGGAAAAAATAAGGAAAGGAAAAAGAAAATACAAGTATCTGAGATTCCAAAAGCTTATTAATTAGATACATTGTATATTGTTAGATTTGTTGGGGTTTTTTTTTGTTTGTTTTGTTTTGTTTTTCCTGTGGATAAGAAATGTTTATTAGCCTCAGGAGACTTAACAATAGTTCAGGTAGTGCATTGACACTCTAGGTGGCAAAGTTAGATGACAAAGATTAGTGCGGAGGAAACACTATCAACCATCCATTCTTTTTTTTCCTTTTTTTATTAATTACACTTTATTCACTTTGTATCCCCCCATAAGCCCCTCCCTCCTCCCCTCCTGATCCCACTCTCCCTCCCCCTTCTTCACGCATGCCCCTCCCCAAGTCCACTGATAGGGGAGGTCCTCCTCTCCTTCCTTCTAATCTTAGTCTATCAGATCTCATCAGGAGTGGCTGCATTGTCATCTTCTGTGGCCTGGGAAGGCTGCTCCCCCCTCAGGGGGAGGTGATCAAAGAGCAGGCCAATCAGATTATGGCAGAGGCAGTCCCTCTTCCCATTACTATGTAACCCACTTGGACACTAAACTGCCATAAACCCCTACATCTGTGCAGGGGTTCTAGGTTATCTTCATGCATGGTACTTGGTTGGAGTATGTGTCTCTGGGAAGACCCCTGTGTTCAAATTTTCTTGTTCTGTTGCTCTCCTTGTGGAGTTCCTGTCCTCTCCAGATCTTACTATTTCCCACTTCTTACCTAAGATTCGATGCACTCTGCCCATCAGTTGGCCATAAGTCTCAGCATCTGCTTTGATAGTCTGCAGGGCAGAGCCTTTCAGAGGCCCTCTGTGGCAGGTTCCTAGGTTGTTTCCTGTTTTCTTCTTCTTCTGATGTCCTTCTTCTTTGCCTTTCGGGATGGGGATTGAGCATTGAGTTAGGATCTCCTCTCTTGATTAGATTTTTTAGATGTACAGAATTTAGTAGGTTTATTACATGTCTGTATAAGTGAGTATATACCGTGTGTGTCTTTCTGCTTCTGGGACAGCTCACTCAGGATGATCCTTTCCAGGTCCCACCATTTACCTACAAATTTAGATTTATTGTTTTAAGAGCTTAACCATTAAAATTCTTTACGCCTTTTTAAAAATATCAATTCAATACTATTTTAAAAATATCAAATCAATTCAATCAATTCAAGACTGAAAATGCGAGTATAGTTTCCATTATTTTCCTGTACAGTACAATTATATTTACAAGGATAACACCTCAGACTTTGGCCTAAGAATCAACTGGGATATTGTAATGCACGCATAATCTCAGTCTCTTTTCTGAATCTATTAATAGGAATCTGTTGTTTTTTGTTTTAAGATCATGTAATTTGAATACAGCTAATGTCTGAAAAATGCTGTTCTATATATCATCTCAGTCTCCGGAGGGCAAGGTGTACTTTTGCTGTTGAGAAATGACATATTCAGCCTCATTCCCATTGTAATTCAGGCTGAAATCTGGAAGCCACAAAAGCTAGCGTGGTGCACTGGAGGTTAATATCACTGTGAACCCGTGCTGGCCATGGGTTTTCATTTCCACAACAAGGGCTCATGTTCTGTAGTTTGACTTTAAAACAAGCGAAGGCCATCTCACATTGCTTCTGCATTTTGTTACCTATAGAGATTTGCATTTAGCAAGTTTAGCTCAGCAGGTGCTTATTTAAAAAAAAAGTCCTCATCAGAATGTGAAAAACTTCTTTATAACTCTTAGAGTAGCCAGGAGGAATGCAAGCAGGAAAACTCTGTTTTTGAGCTAATGTGCTTCATCGCAACAGTGTGATTTTAAAGAGCTTTGCCTGGCAAGAATCTGATTTTATTTGTTGCTTAAATTATAATCTTTATTCAATTTTACCTCAAGTATAATATGTTTTCTTTGAAATAAATATTTTTCTAAGCATACTAATTACATACACTATTGGAATAAATTCTGTAGCCGAATATTAACTATTTGGCCTTGATATAATATTTTATTACTCCTATCTCTTGATATATTTAGATAAGATTGTGAGGGTGTTACTGTTTTATAAAATATTAAATTTCAGGCTGGAGAAATGACTCAGCACTTAAGAGCATGTACAACGCTTACAGAAGAACGGAGTTCAGTTCCCAAGCAACCACATTAAGCCTGTATCTCCAGCTTCAGAGGATCTAGCCTCCTCTCTGGTCTGATTGGACCTGCACACATACACACACAAACATTTTAAAATTGAAGTAAATCTTTAATATCTTCATATTAAGTATATTTATGCATAGTCATAGTGTCTAGACATATGTGCTTGATAATGGCTCAATTACCAATTAAATAAATCCTTATTTAATTCATTGTAATTGCCTAGTTTTTATAACATTGTTGCTTTAGAAAATCATTGAAGGCAATTTGATGACCACATGGATGGTCCTGAAGCTGTCTTTAGACAGAAGTTTTTATTCAAACTTGACTTTTTAAAAAATGGTAGTAATTCTTATAATATATGATAATATGTATTTATTATTTTGAAGTATGCATTGGCATTTATCCAATACTGTCTTTGGAAGCCACAGCTAGATTTTAGGACTCAAAACTTTAATTCATTTTATTTTTTGCAATATCACAAAAGTACAAGCAACTTACAACCTCCAGAGATATAAAATATCATTCTTTCTACATGTCAATCAACGCAACAAACACTGAAATTATCACAACCAAATAGAAGAACAATTCAAATTACCTTTAAAATTATCTTGAATTAACAGCATCATTGGCAAAAAAAAATTAAAATGCATTTGAAAATTTGGGTGATCATCCCTAAAATACATAAATCACTTTCCAGGATTTTTTTTGCTACCAAATAAAAGAACTTTAACCTGAGTTACTACACACGGCTTATCATAAAATTTTCTGAAATAGATATCACCCTTCCTATATTAAATTTGGAATTCTGAGAAAAAAAATCACAAAATTGATTTTAAAAAATAAAGGTGATTCATTTTTTATTCTGAGGCTTATGGTGACTGGTCTACTATGATACATCAAAAATAGTTAAATGTAATTACAAAGCACTGTTATTATCTTTTTGAATTCTGCTCTGTGTAGAAAATTCAACAGTTTTTCTTGGTGGTTTTGTGTGAGCTTATGCCTGGAGTTATGAACAGTCCCAAAGTTAAAACTGTTCACTTAGATTTTTTAAGCTGTAAGCATCACTTCCAACTTCATTGAAATAAACAGCCCCCGACATAATAACCACTGTCTCTCACATGTGTTCAGGCTAATGCTTATGCATTATTGACAATCATCTAATTATATCAGTAAGAATAATTGTACACTTGAGTAATTCTTATAATTATTATTAGGATTCTTTCGTGTCTAAGCTCATAAACCCACAAAAAAATCAATAGTTCAAAAGTTTTAATCAAAGGCAGAAAGCTTAAGTCTGCAGCTAACCCTCATCCTCAAGGCCTTTTTCTCTTTATAATGTGTCTTCATGGATTAAAAGTTAATGTGGTCTCTCAGTGACTGCATCATCAACAAATTATACACAGCGAGCTGAGGCTGAATTTATTGGGACAATTATAGTTGCTTATATTTGGTATATAAATACATAGGGTGATTCTCTGGAGTGTAAAGAGACATGGTCTTAATAATTCAGGAAAATCTTGGGAATGCAATCTATAAAAGTACAATCAATACAATATAGAGACTAATAACAAAATGAATAACCTTCTGCATTATCCTAACATGAGTGTTTTGCTGAGCTGTGGAAACTCATATCTTTGCAGATCAACTCAAAAGGATTTTAAATGGTGCAATGTGAAAGTAAGCATTGCTGCATTTACCTAGGCCCAGAAGTACTGACACGTGGGTCATGTAGGTTATATTGTTATTATGGGAAAGTAGCTTCACAGTTTAATGTGCTGTTTATAACGAAAAAAGGTGACTCACAAATCAACACCTTACTTGATAAACAGGAGTCTCATTTTTACTCTTTCCCACCCTTTCCTCTGGAGGATGTGATAATGAACTGTGAAATGGTCAAAACGAGGAAGAAAAAAGGGGGGTGGCTGATTCCCAAATACATAGTCTCAAGTTCAATTTTTCCTGCAATAAAAGATTTAGCTCTTTCAAAATTTAAATTTATTTTTTAACACTCATGAAAAGATTTAAACTGTTTATATACATTCATATATATATATGTATATATATATATACATATATATATATATATATGTATATATATATATGATATCCATGTATTTCAGTGTGTGGTGTGTGTGTGTATACATTGGGCCTGAACCTAGTACTTTCCACATGCTATAATAGAACCGCACCTTTGGCCTATGTCCTCATCTCTCTTTCTTTCTCTCTCTCTCTCTCTCTCTCTCTCTCTCTCTCTCTACCTGTCTGTCTATCTGTCTATCTATCTCTATATGTGTGTATGTATATACATATATATGTATTTGTATATATACATATATGGCCATATGAGTTTTATACATATATACATTATGTAGTAGTTAAGTCTAGATAAATATATCTGCCAACTGCAATATTATTGTTTCTTCTTGATGGTGAAACCATCAAAATTCATCCTTTTTAAATCAATATTGATCATCATTGCTGTCTTCACAGCCCTGCCCTACAGCAGCATATCAAGTCTTCTTGCTCTCAACTCTAATTCGATACAACTCAGTCGCTGAGCATCAGCATGAACATATGGTGTTACAAAGTGCATAACAGTCCCATGGAGTATAATGGTAATATACAGATTACGTATTTATTTTTAATGATCTTAGACTGAAAGAGTTGAGAAGGGTTCAATATAATTTACGTGATATAGTACTCAACAAACAATCAAGAATTGCAGGATTACTTTAACTCTGCCAAACAGGCCTATCTAGTTGCTAAGATCCACATCTGACTTCCATACCCATTTTATATCTAGTTTTGATTTTTTTCCATATCTCTTTTCTTCCCCATCGCTAGTTGTTCCTTGCAGTTCTTTTGGATTTCTGTGATTTTCTCTTCTTGATTTCAAATTCCCTTCATTAGCAATATTCTTCAAAGTGTTTTCATGGTCATTCTGAGTCTGATCATCTATTCCATATTTCTTTGGCCAATGTACAGATGAATTTATGCTAGGTGTTATGCAGAGCCATGTAAACAGTTGACTATAATTACAGAACAAATTCCTTCGGTTTCCATTTCATCAAAACCTATGAAAATCATTGGAGGATTCAGCAGAGTGCGCCTCCTCGTCTGAGGTACACATCGCAGAGAAGTACTGCTGTGGGTGCCTAGAGTTGGAGGCTGCGCCCTGCTTGTCAGCACAGCAACAACTCTTCTCAGCGGATGAGGCTTCAGGGGAAGTGGGGCTTTCTGTCCAAACATAAACAGAGGAGGTCTGTGAAAAAAGTAGAGGTGCTCAGCACACAAATGAAGCCACATTGATAGATAACTGAGGTGGATATGGTAATGCAATGTGGCATCCTAACTCTTTTTGAGTTTTATGAAAATGCCTGCACAATGCACCAACATTGTTTGGTACATTGTAAAATTAAAATCAAACAGTACAAATAATCTAGTAGAAAGCATGAAAATGATTTACTTGTAGGAATTTTATTTCTAGGATTAATGAAAATAATACTTTGAGATGTTTTGCCCTAATGGGGGTTAAAGTATTAGATTTCTAATACCGGAACTGAGCTGTGGCACCTTCACAGACTCCAGAATATTTCATCCTGAGTCAGTTGCTGTCAGTCAACCACAAGCCATCCTCCAGAAATTGAGATCCTGACTGAAGTCCAACATCAATTATAGAAGCTGAGGGAGGTAATACCATAGATTATATATGCAATAATTTCTAGATGTGAGGAGGAAGGCATCTATAATACATTCTCATAAAAGCAGCTCTTAATCCTTATATCCTCATGCAGCTGACATATGAGTCATTTTCAGGAATAAAAGACAGTGAAGATGTAGCATAGCTCAGTATCCAAGAACGGCAGTTGAATCTGAGTTTTATATTTCCTCAGGGACATGGCTCACTTCCCTGAATTTGGTTTGCATTGATCAATGTTGACAGATGATAGATTAAATGCCATATCTAAACTCCAATTTTAAAATTTCTTATCCTTAAGGGAAGAAAACACCTAAAGAATAAGAGACTTAAAAAAAATCTTTGCATATATAAAGGCAGAGTACACCATATTACAAACAAGCAAACATAATTTTAGATGCAACTGAACTAAAAGATAATCAGAATGGGGATTGAGCGTTTTAGTCAGGGCCCTCCCTCTTGATTAGTTTCTTTAGACGCACAGAAAATTTCTCTATACTCAAGGGGTTTATGTCTTTACATCTATAGGTCCCATACATTATACTCACAAATGACATAGCTAACCGAGTGTAGAGAATGTCTTCGTGGCCCACAGGAGCAGGATAGTAAACTTTCAGAATGCAAGGTACTGTCCTACACCTGCCTCTTGGAGAAACTGAATTTCTCTTGACCATGGTTTCTTCCCTTTCATGGTGGGTAGTGATGTTTGTTCCTCTCCTGGAAATTAGTTGTGACAGCAGTGAGATAATAATGTGTCTCTTGTGGCATCTGGATGAACAGGCACTATTATAGAAGACACAGAAATGCAAAACAAATAAAGCTGCCATCTTAGGACATATGTACTACACAGGTAAATTTTCTTTTGCACATGACATAAGCTATCATGGGTTCTTCTTTGGTGTGGAATTGTTTTTGTGTGTATGTTTGTTTGTTTGTTTACTTTACATCCCAATCTTTGCCCCCTCCCTCCTTCTCTCCCCATTACACTTCTCTTACTCTTCAGATAAGGAGAATTCTATCACCTATCAACCCACCCCAGTACATCAAGTCGCATCAGGGATGAGCATATCTTCTTCCCCTGTGGCCTGCCAAGGGATCCACATCAGGGAAAAGGAATCGAAAAGCAGCTAACAGGCCATGTCAGAGCCATCCCTCTTTCCCCTTTCTAGGGGACTCACAGGAAGACCAGGCCACCCGTCTGTAACATAGGTGTAGGGTCCTAGGTCGAGTCCCGGCATGGTCTTTGGTTGGTCCTTCATTCTCTGCAAGTCCCCCTGAGACCGAGTTAGTTGGCACTGTTGGGCTTCTTGTCCAGCTCATATGCCCTCCAGATCCTTCTAGCCTTCCTACTACTCTTCCCCAAGACTCCCTGTGCTATGCCCAATTTTTGGCTGTGAATCTCAGAATCTGAATTTCTTATTAAATTTTCTCCACATTTTCTTTTTAAAAATATTATTATTATTAAAATTTATTTACTTTGTATCCCAGCTGTAGCCCCCTCCTTCATCTCCTCCGGGTCTTGCCTTCCCTCCTCTCCCTCCCATGCCCCTCTCCTAGTCCACTGATAAGGGAGGTCCTTGTCTCCTACTATTTGACCCTAGTCTATCAGGTCTCATCAGGATCCTGTCTGGATCCTCTTTCTCTATGACCTAGTAAGAACACCCACCAGGGTGATCAAAAAGCAGACAACCTAGTTCATGCCTGAAACTGCCCCTGCTGCCCTTACTAGGGAAACTCCCATGGAGACTGAGCTGCCTATGGGCTATATCTATGCAGAGGGCCCACGTCCTCTACATGCATGGTTCTTGGTTGATTCATCAGTCTCTACAGGCCCTTCTTTGCCTAGAATTTTTGGCTCTATTGCCATTGGTTGTAGACCCTAAAGAACAATGGCCTCTTGGGTTCCTGTTCTCTCCAAGGCTGCTGGGCTGTGTGGCCCCCCATCTTTTGCTCTTTGGGGCTTTGCAGTGCCTGACGCTGGGCCTGCACATGGTTCCTGCTTTTCCCATGCTGTTGAGGGCATGCATGCTGTCTGGGCGACTCATGATAACTCACCTCCATTTGTTGCTTTTGCGTGTCTCCACTTTTTTTATTTATCTTATGGTCTAAGACAATCCTGTGGTAGCAGAGGAAATGGAAGATCTGTATGAGTTTCAAGTAAAGCAGAAAGGAAAGTGCATCCTGAAAAAATGGAAAATCACCAATATGTGTGACATAAAAAGTCTCTGTGTGAAATATCACGTAAAATAGTGGATCATTATGGAAAGTTTGTGTGCACTGATCAATACTTTTATCAAGGAGTAAGGGAATTTGAGTGCATCTGCTTAAAGTTTCTTGTTTTATAAATGAAAAAAAAATAGGAAATTTACCTAAGTTAAAGTCATTTATTAGCAGTGGGTAAACTCAAATTATTTTTTTTATTATCTAGTTATTTAGTCAATTGTTGGATGTTTTGTTTTGTTTTGTATTATGCTTGCTACAGGCTTCAACAAAACCTCCTGTATCCCTTGAGTAATAGATAGATAGATAGATAGATAGATAGATAGATAGATAGATAGATATCAGGGATATAGAAGAAAAAAATCCATACTATTTTTTCAGTGTTCTGTGATAGTATACATTAACAAAAAAATAAGTGTAAAAGCAGGAATAACTTGAGTAGACTAAAAATTGTTTCATTACTACTTAACTTAGTATATCGAGATGATAACTGTAAGACTATTTATATCATAATGAGGCATCAAAATAAAGTGACGTAAATTAAAAACCAGAATATCATCATTGGAATGCATCATTGCAATAATTAGAACATAAAAGATGAAGAGAGATATTAATGCCCTCACAGTATCTTTTTCTTCAGATGTTTGACACTTACATAAGGAGAAAAGGTAGGAGAGTTACAGTCAGGGAACCTGAAACCAGTTGATCAAAAATAATACCATTACTAAAAGGAAAGACTCATATCACACACTTAAAAAATGGGGCTCAACTGAGAAAATTTAAAGGTGAGACAGACTTCACAAAATAACACATTCATTTTTTCTTCTATTATTTCCCACACATAAATATGCTTAGTGCCTGAATTCCTTTCAGGATTTAATTAGAAAATAGTATTTTCCATTGAACAGACCTTAATGAGAGGTTTCAATATATATGATACAAAGAATGGGCCTTATGTTGTCTCTGTAGAATTGATTACCATTAATTAGAATTTATAAAGTGCTGATTGTGTGCCAACTATTCTTGCTTTGAAAGGAAAGAATTACTAGTTTAGAAGGAAGAAATCTGAACATGGCTCAGGAGTTTTAATGACAGAAATCGAACTAAGTGTTTAGATTCCTCATTGTTGAGGGAAGCAACAGCACATGTCCACAGCATGAGGCATGAGGTAAATCCAGTGGTGTCCTGATTGGGACACTACAGGTCAGCTTTACTGACATGCACTCACTGCCATTTCGAGGGCTGTCATGTTCCTATTGCTCCACCAGCATTTGCAATAAATCCCTATGCAGGTTGTTGCTGGCAAAATTTGTTTTACAGAGATTGTTGAACTAAGAGTTTACATCCTTTTTTGCTTGGTGGTGGCTTAAGACCCATGAGACCCTCTTTTTTATGTTCTTTTGTGTTTGATTTATTTATTTATTTTATTGATTACAGTTTATTCACTTTGTATCCCCCCATAAGCCCCTCCCTCCTTCCCACCCGGTCCCACCCTCCCTCCCCCTTCTTCATGCATGCCACTCCCCAGGTCCACTGATAAGGGAGGTCCTCCTCTCTTTCCTTCTGATCTTAGTCTATCAGATCACATCAGGAATGGCTGCATTGTCATCTTCTGTGGCCTGGTAAGGCTGTTCCCCACTCAGGGGGAGGTGATCAAAGAGCAGGCCAATTATGGCAGAGGCAGTCCCTCTTTCCATTACTATGTAACCCACTTGGACACTAAACTGCCATAAACCCCTACATCTGTGCAGGGGTTCTAGGTTATCTCCATGCATGGTACTTGGTTGGAGTATGAGTCT
Organism: Rhombomys opimus; assembly: GCA_010120015.1. NCBI lineage: Eukaryota > Metazoa > Chordata > Mammalia > Rodentia > Muridae > Rhombomys > Rhombomys opimus. Next base: position 2,571,997 of record REGO01000231.1, on the reverse strand, counting down.
CTGGGAAGACCCCTGTGTTCAAATTTTCTGGTTCTGTTGCTCTCCTTGTGGGGTTCCTGTAGATCTGGAGACCTTCTTAAATGGAACAACACATTTATTTACAACACATTATATGATTTCTTTGTGATAAAAATGTGAGATACCACATAGATCCAGAAAGACACTAACGAGCGTCCCCTACTTATCAAGTCTTAGAAGCGTCATCTGTTATTTGTGCCACAGCCTCGCCATTAAAACCATTCAATGGATCTAGCCTTCATATGAGAGGGAATTGTAGGAACACAAATCATAGATGGTTGGGAACTACATATTTACATTACATAAATTTGAGATTTAGAATATAATTATCTATCTCTGTAATCCAAGAGGTATGATCAATCTTTTAAAGAATATCGAAAAGTGAAGAGAGTAATGTACTGCAATAATCTATGACCACTTTAGTACGTTCCATGTACTGCACCTTGGACCAGTCAGTGTATTTCTATCAGTTATACACAACTGATATACATAGGAAACAACCTCACAACTAACACCAAGCTATGTTTGCATTTTCCGGGAACGTTAATAGTATTAGGTCTACTTCAATTGGCAAAAGCTTGGGGAAAATTGGATTTAAGAATCTAATTGCTCTTTCATATATATAAATATGTATATAAAATCAATAGGATTATTTAAATATGTTTGTGTATAGTTGTGCAAAATTTATGTGCGGAGATTATGAAAGAGAGGATAATAACATGGATCTCATGAGTGATATGAAAACAAGACCCAACATATAGTTAAGATTATCTCAAAGATTTCAATTTTCAATACAAAGATAGGATAGGAATTGTTTTTTATGTGTTTACTTAGTATATGATTCATTTATATCATCATCAATGTGTCTATTTTAATCTATATGTCGATGCAAATCAGTGCTAACTGAGATAAAAGATGGACAGTATGGCCCTCAATAACTGTACACCATTAGAAGCATCTGATACACTAGGACAGTATAATGAGATCCTGGTGCATTTGAAGTCAAAATCTTGCACACAATTCATCATGCTTTACTGTGGTGACACATATTTATAGCTTGCAGGTGCACCATCTCTTTACTGAATATTCTTTTAAATTAATCTAGGACAAAGTAAATCTGTGTATGTATTTCAGTTCACATTAAAAACGTAAAACACAGAAACATATTTATAGATAAAAACAATATTTATAAAGTTTGATTTGTGTACAAAATAAACTTAGGCATTACAGAATGAATTTGGGTATTTTTTTTTGTATGGGCAATACAAAGAATAGTGAAATATTCTTATAGAGAGAATGGAGAGTGGTCGGGGTTGGGAAGGTAAGTTCATCACAATTGAAGTAAATGATAAGCTTTTGTAGTTGATCCGGAGATGTGGAAATCGGCTTTTCCTAACTGGTATACAACAGAAGAAGGGAGGGGGATGCTGAGCATAGTATTTTCCGATGCATGGGAAATGTGCTAGAACTATCAAATATCAAGTCTGAAATGTATAAAGTATGTCCCCCTCAAATTATTCTACTATCAAACTCAAGAGAAAAGTGTAAAATCTAACTAGTAGTGTTATAGGCTCTATAGAAAAGGATTAGTTTCCTTCATGAGATAAAATGTCCCGATAGATTAATAGCACTCACAAAGACAAATCTCAGTGGGTTTCAATTCAAATCATCCCAAAACAGGCTTAAAGATATTGGAGATACTGAAATAAATGAGGATTTGGGAAATTGATTATTAGAATGATTAGGGTGACCGCGATGTATGCTAACTCTCACCAGGAACTATGCTAATTTTAAAGACCTTTTTTATTATGTAGTATGTGTGTTCTTATGTGTAGGTATCAATGTGTATTGATGCATGTAAATGCCAGTTTGCATGTGTAAAGGTAAGAGGGCAATTTGCTCTATCTGTGGGTTGCAGGTGGTTCCAGCAGGTGTGTCCTCAGGAACTCAGGTCATCAGGATTGAAATCACATGTCCTTAACTGCTGCACCATCCTGAAGCTCCAAATTATGCTATTTATACCTTATCTTTATTACTCATAGTAACAACTCTATAATTTGCCTAATATAACAATCCTTTTATGAATTAAAGGTACCTGACACTAATGAATATTTAGTAGTTAGTCCAAGTCCACAGAGAAGGGAGATAAATCTCCAACTCTGCCTAACTTTCACAGAATCTGAGCTTCATAACGATATAGCTAATGACTGTTTTTAATATATAAAGAAAATGAATAAATTATAAAAATGTTGTGGTTTAAAAAATTTAAGCTTTTAAAAAACCTGCTATGTTTTTTAACCTGTGAAATTTAGAAAATTGTGGATAGATAATTGTAAATGTGAAGTCATGAAGAAGTAGATGCTGTCCTTGACATAGATCACACTCGGAAAATTAAGAAAGGCATCTATCCCTCATCCAGTACTCAAAAATAGTAAAACAAGCAATTAAGTGGTTAACCCATGTTTTTCTTTTTGTAAAAGCACCACAAAACAAATAACAAGCAAAAAACTTCCTGGAATAAAATAAATACATTTTTTTTTTTTTACAATTCGCCATGCTGATGTTTATTGAAATAGATTGTGTTTCTATTTTTGTTCAGCAATAGATGAGGAATGGCATTATAACATTTCCAAATGTTGGGATAATCAGTGGAGATAATTTATTAGCTCTTTTCCCCAAAAACACTTTGATAACTATAACACATTACAATTTTTTTTAACTTTTATTAGTTACACTTTATTCACTTTGTATCGCCCCATAAACCCTCCCCTCCTCCCCTTTTAATCTTACCTTCCCTTCCCCTTCTTCACTAATGGCCCTCCCCAAGTCCACTGATAGGTCCCCATCTCCTTCCTTCTGATCTTAGTCTATCAAATCTCATCAGAAGTGGCCATATTGTCATCTTCTGTGGTCTGGGAAGGCTGCTTCCCCCTCAGGGAGAGGTGATCAAAGAGCAGGCCAATCAGTTTATGTCAGAGGCAGTCCCTCTTTCCATTACTATGGAACCCACTTGGACACTGAACTGCCATGGGCAGCATCTGTTCAGGGGTTCTAGGTTATCTCCATGCATGGTACTTGGTTGGAGTATGAATCTCTGGAAAGATTTCACCTTATACCCATCAGAATGGCCAAGATTAAAAACTCAAGTGACAACACATGCTGGAGAGGTTATGGAGAAAGAGGAACCCTCCTCCACTGCTGGTGGGAATGTAAACTTGTACAACCATCTGGAAATCAATCTGGCGCTTTCTCAGACAACTAGGAATAGCGCTTCCTCAAGACCCAGCCATACCACTTCTAGGCATATATCCAAAAGAGGCTCAAGTACACAATAAGGACATTTGCTCAACCATGTTTGTAGCAGCTTTACTTGTAATAGCCAGAAGCTGGAAACAACCCAGATGCCCCTCAACTGAAGAATGGATACAGAAATTGTGGTATATCTACACAATGGAATATTACTCAGCAATGAAAAAGGAAATCATGAAATTTGCAGGAAAATGGTGGGAACTGGAAAGGATCATCCTGAGTGAGCTGTCTCAGAAACAGAAAGACACACATGGTATATACTCATTCATATAGACATATAACATAAGGTAAACCTACTAAAACCTGTACATCTAAATAAACTAATCAAGAGGGAGGACTCTGACTAAAATGCTCAATCCCCATCCTGAAAGGCAAAGAAAGAGGATGGACATCAGAAGAAGAAGAAAACAGGAAACAAGTTAGGAACTTGTCACAGAGGGCCTCTGAAAACCTCTTCTCTGCAGACTATCAAAGCAGACGCTGAGACTTATGGCCAACTGTTGGGCAGTGTGCATGGAATCTTATGAAAGAAGTGGGAATAGTAAGATCTGGAGAGGATAGGAACTCCACAAGGAGAGCAACAGAACCATAAAATAAATACATTTTAATTCACCTAAGAAAAGAAGAAAGAAAAGAAAAGAAAGGCAAAAAAAATGTTTTCTTCATAAAATAACCGATGCTATTTATCCACTTAAAGAGTGAGTAGGGTTTGGTTCTACTTTCTCAGGCTGGCTAAACTTATAACTCTCAGAAAAGGAATGTTAAGTGTAGAGTAAGAAATAATTACAAAACAGTGAAGTGCTTTGGCTAAGAACTGTGACATTTTTGTGGCCTGGGTGTCTTCAAAGAAATGTTATAGTTTGCCATAGGCTATAAAAACTAATGAATAAAGTTTCAGACTAGGATACTGAGAGGTTAACTGCCAGGAATGTAAAGCTGAATGCAAACACAGAAGTCAGACATCTAATCCAAGTAACACTTTTGGTCAGATGGAATGGGGGGAGGACCTACCCTATCAGAGGACTAGGGAAGGGGCATGGGAGAAGAGCAATAAAGGGTGGGTTTGGGAGGGGAGGAAGGAGGTAGCTACATCTGAGATACAAAATGAATAAATAGTAATTAATAAAAATTAAATTAATTTAAAAAGCAAAAACAAACAAACAAGAAGACCTTACCACGTCAAAAGCTAGATAGACTGTCAAGTTTTGGTTGCTTGTATTTTCACTATAGAACTGTCTTTGTTTTGTTTTCAGTTTTCTGGGTAAAATTCCTGCAGTGAGTGGCAAATACAGTGGGAGGTTGCAGTTGAGTATTCAAGCCTCACAACCAAGCTTTTCCAGCCTCAAACTGATGTGGACTAAAGTCATAATATGCCGTGTTTGGTTGTTATCCCTGGGAGGCTTGCTGCTTTCTGAAGGGAAATGGAGGGCGAGTGGGTCTGAGAAAGGTGGGAGTGGAAGGAACAGGGCCTTGCAGGAGAGTGGGAAGGGGAAACCGCACTCAGGATGCAATCTATGAGAGAAGAATGAATGAAAAGGTAAAATAAGACAAAACCATAGAAAATAAACACCGAGTAATTTGTGAGATCACCTGTCTCACACTTTCATAAGTTAAGTCAAGCCCAAATGCTGCATCAAGGACTTGCCTAACTTCTTCAATTGGTACAGCTTAGCTAGGGTGTGGCAGAGACACCTCAGACGACGGAGGGCAACAAGCCCTCCTCGTTAATGTTTCATATAACTAAGCCCTCATGGAATAGTTTTCTGGGCTTAATGTTATATGGAAGCTTTCGCATTGCCTATGTGGTATTGTGCTTGTAAAATAAAAGGCATCTTTTCTGCTTTTCCTCATTTCAGTTTTGCGTTTTCTACCATAGTTTTGAATCCTATAGAACCAGGGGTAATAAGCGCACATTAGTGAAACTTCCTTATTTGCCAGAATTTTCATTCAGGCTTGGGCTGTACATGTTTACCTCTACAAGTTTTAGATTTACCTGCAAAATAATGATTTTTGTGGACAAATAAGCAGTAAATACTTTCAGCCTTTGTGCTGTATTTGCCAGCAGAAAATAATGAAATGTCACAGACTTGAACATCATTAAACTTATATTTGAGATCCCTTTTGGAATCTGTCACCTTTCCTCCTGCAGTGTGCCTGTGCTTCTTTTGTTGTGTCTCATAAATTTTTATGACACCCTTCTGCTTTGGATTTTTTTTTTACAATACTCTGCTAGGTACCATCTAGCAGTAATAAAACTCATGTCACTTTCCATTGCAGCTACTTTTAGAGTAAGCCTTACTGGCTTTACTCTGCAGAATATTAAATAAAATAATCAATTTGCTCAGTATGAGAAATTAAATGCATCGTTTGTACAGCTTCCACGTCATGGTACTTTGAGCCTGAAACAGATGGCCTTGCAAGAGGTTTGCTGGCTTTTTTGAGTGAGTATCTATTTTTCCTTGTGTATGCTTTAATTTGAATCAATATTGGTAATAACAGTGGTGACGGTAATAATGAAAAAAATCACCGAGGAAGATTCTTTTACAAAATCTATTTAGAGATTCTTGAAAATAGAGCATTACTAGGTATAAGATTAATTAAGGAATTTTAAAAAGTTTTTCCTGTGCTGTAAAATTAACATCGAAGGAAGAGTTTCTTTTTAACTGTAATTTTGTGAACTTGATGTGTGTGTTTCTCTGATCACCTATGCTTATTAGTTCTTAAAGAATCAGGACACAGATATGATAGTTTCAGAACAAAGTAGTCTGAACATTGGAGAGCATAACAAAAAATTGTATTAGATCACAGCAAGCCATGTCTTTTTTTATTCTCCAAAATTTAAAGTTATCATTGAAACCCACTCCTGGTCCTCTGTAAGTGGACCTGTCATCTTTGCCTCTTCTAAAATAACCAATTTCTATTCATAGAATAGGAAATCGCTAGACTGCATTCTTTCTACAGTCAGTTTGGAAGTGGCTGTCAGGCATTAAAGAAAATAACTGCCTAATTATTTCCACATGGATCTTAACACTCTGATTATTTTGTAAGTTTGGAATAACTCTACATGTAGTCAATAGAATGTAAGTAGATTCATCTAATACTCTGAACATACACAGGAATCCAGGTAGACACTATTTTGGAACCTATATATAAAGAAGCTTGTAAAACACACAGGAACTTGTAATCTTAGAGGCTTACTGTGATTTGAATATGCTCTGCCATAAGTACAAATTCTGTTCTTCCAGGCATAGCTAATCTGATGGTTTTCCCAATAAACATTTCATGTTTATATTTCTTCCAATTCTAATTATCACATAGTAATTTTACATTCTCATAAGCTACAGTGTGACATTTTAAAACACATACAATTCATAGTGTATATTATATAATTAATCAGGTAATTAGTGTATCCATGTTGTAAGATGTATCATTCTCTGAGTTAGTAATATTCAGGGAATACTCAAAATCCTCTTTATAAGTATTTCAGTGTATACAAATACATCTCACCTATTGCGTTGATGAACAATTTGTATTTCTGTGCTGTCTTCAATCCTACTCCTTTATTTTCTTCTTTATCTCCAAATAAAGATCTCTAGATTCTAAATATTACTGAAGATAACTGATTGGTGTGTCCAGTCATCATGTGCCTTCAGAGGATGGTAGAATAAAATCTCTGTCTTGTTTTCACAATAGCTTACCAAATATCTCACATATAGTGTTGTTTTCCTTGAAATATGTGTATGGTGAAAGAGAAATTTGGAGTTTGAAGCCACTAAAAAGAATCCAGCGTTTCATTTAAATGAGAAAATTGAAGAATATACATTAAAAACAAGTAAAACTAACAAATTTGAAAGTTACAACATACACAATTAAAAGTATGATACATTTTGAATTTTAAAATATAGTTTTATAAAATCAATACTTTTAATATTAGACAGTGTCTCTTTAAATAAGGTCATGTATTTGAAATTTTTGAGTGTCATTGCTTGACTATCCTTTTACTTAAAAGCCCAATTCTTAACTGATGCTCTAAATGGTTGGGGCCTCAGACTGCTCCGTGCACAGTCTGATGAGATGATGTTTCTACAAAGAGTGTGTGTGCTGACTTATCTTGAAAAATAAGAGAAATGACATTAACAGAAGGGATGATGAAGACTTTAAACATTTATTATATAAAGCCAAAAATATAGTTGTTATAAATACTATGCATTTAAATATATTCATTTTCTTGATGCATTGAACTATATTTTACACTTGATTTTGTATCATGTCATGATACCAGGAAATTATTCTGCTATATATCATTATTAATAAATAAGTTGGCATAATCAAATAAAACACTTGCTGTTTTATTTTTTTCTTTTGAGACTTTGCAATATGACTATGGATTCTGCTGAGTGAACATTATAATCAGTTCTCCATACTCTTAGTTTTCATGATTTCGGGAGACCTGACAAACCACTATTGGAAACTGTAGGGACACACACAATTGTTTTCAGGTGTTTTTGTCTTCATTGTGGAGACACAATCCTAACCTAAACAAATGATGTAACCCTGAGCAGTAACCACAGCTTACTGATGTGTAAGTTTCTGTTATTAAAAACAGACAACGTATCTGTTACATTAACATCAATCTTCAACTTTGTTACTGAAGGCCCACTCATTTTTACCTTCAGAAAATGTCATCTCAAATACTGCACAAGCACACAGCCATATGTATGCACCCCTTCTTTAAGCCATCAGACAGGCAGCGACATACAAGAGCTGTATCCTTACATCTTAGCATCAGACCCTGGAATAAACAACTTCACCTCATAGTTCAGAACATACATACATTGAATTGCACATTCTAGTTGTCTGATGATGAGATAAAAATTCTCATCTAATAAGTTAGAGATGGGCAATGACAAGTCAGAAGCCAGGATATTTCAAACTCTTTTAGATCATTCTGACTCCATCAACTAAATTACCTTTCTCCAAGATATTTTCAAGGTCTGAAATAAAGTACTTTCAAGAGATCATTATGACTTTTGGCACCCCATCAGAGTAGGTTTAATGTCTTGTAGCAAATATGAGGGTCTAAATGCATCACTCTGAGTGCCAGATTGATAGGGAATGCATTCTCCTCCAATTGACCCTTTCCGCTCCTGTCTCTTACATGCTTATCTGATGGACAGTGTCTTCAGTGAGCAGGCTAGCATCCTAGTCAGCAGACTATCCAAACAAAGGCAACTGTTTAAAAGAGACACGCTACTAACACTGAAAGCCTTTGAAGAGGCTGTGTGTGATTGTAAAACAGCCTTGCTGGTTTGCTATGTTTTACTCTTTGTAGCAATTTTTCTGTTTCAATTTTAAGTACCGATGCCTTTTAATACATCTTTGTATTACAAAAGAGTCTGTGTGTGGATTTAATATTATCATCACAAAATCAATACATGTCAAGGAAATACAAAAACTGGTGTCCCAGGGAACATCATCTCCAGCTTATAAAAGCTGGTACCTACAATAATGTGCAGCTTAGACAATGAGTGGTCTCATCTACTAGACAAGTGTTGGTGTCTACTATAATATGCGAGCTAGACAAGGGGTGACATCTTCTATAATATACAAATAAGTCAGTTAGTGCTATCTACCATGACATTCAAGTTAGACAGGGCGAGTATCTACTGTAATATGCAAGTTCTGCAAGTGTTGGTGGCTACTATTCTGTACAAATTAAACAAAACTTGGTTGCTATTATAATATGCAAAGTAGACAAAGGCTGGTCTCTAGTATGAAATACAAGTTAGAAATGTATTATATTCAAAAGAACAAAATAAATATATTTAAAATGACTAGTCTCCAATCCTAGCTGAGGCTTGTAACCTATGTGATTGTGCTATTACTTGACATTGAGAAAGTGGTTCTTGATTAGGGCAGCGCATGTAGAGAGCAGATTTAGAATCTAATTGTTAACACGTATTGAACAGAGGTCATGTGCTTTTTTGGCTGAACTTCTCCAGGGGAACTGAGCACTGGAGGCCGTCGTTGTTCTTGGGTTACTGGAGAAGTCAGGTGAGGAAACGTGAGCCCTGGAGTGGTTTTTCTAAGAGGACTAGCCCTACTCCACAACAAGAAGGGGAGGGCAGTTCCGGAAAACACTAGGCAAGCCATTTTCTCACTGTGGTTATTTGTTATTTTTTTTTAATGATGGATTTTAAGTAATTATACATGTTTCAATGTTGAGCGTGCTGGATTGGAATCCCAGTGGTTTCATTTACTAGTTCTATGGAATTAGCGTAGCAGTTAAGACTCCTGCTCAAAAATATCTGTGAATTTAACTCTTGTTTGTCCAGAGAAAATAAGAGAAGAGGGGAAAAAAGTGGTTTATTTATGATTCACATTTTGTGGACCCTAGGAAAATGTGCCCAAACCACATGACTAGACTTCTAATTACAAGTCTCTGTAGGTGGCCTCTGAAAGCTAGTACTTCATCCGTCCTCACACTCAAGTACTTTGGACTAATTAAACTAAATGATTTTGCATGCTTCCTGGGCCAGCCCTGTGGTTAGGAGAACTGTCAGGCATCCCAGATCACACTTCAGTCTCCCAGCCTTTACATCCTTGAAATTACAGGAATTTGGACATTATTGAATATATATCTTTATACCCATAAAAGCCTATTTGAAATATGCGATATTAAAGGTTTTTATTTGTTCAAATAAGTGTCCTATCTGTATGTGTGAGCATGTGTGTGTGACAGAGAAACACCATTGTAATTTCAATCCACAGTGTGTTTTAAGTTTAGAACATGCAGCTCCGACATTCTTGCTTTTCAAACTAATGCATAAGTTTTTTTTTTTTTCTAATCTTAATTGGAGGAAAGGCTACTGTACCACGAAGTGCCTGACTTATTGCTTCCTCTTCCTCATGGATGCATTTTCTTGGCTGCAGAGCGGCATCGCATGCATGGGAAGGTGTAGTGACGAGAGCAGTAGCCGGTGGCTTTGACACGTTTATTTCAGAAATCCACAGCAAAAAGCTGAAACGGTTTACAGATTGTATAGGTGTGTGGATTTCTGAGAGGAAGGGTCAAATTCTTATCCGATTGTCAAAGGGATCTATGGCCTTAAATTGTTTGAAAATTAATGAAATAGATTATTTGGTTTCTGAAAATCATAAAACTTTAGAAAACACTGATCGCAGAGACATGAGTTTTAAAAAGTTGAAGGATTATTAGACTTATGTTAATATAAGCATAATACATACAGAGCAATGTGAAATTTAAACATTCCCTCTTAGAACTGACTTTTGGTGTTTCTATGAACATTTATAATAATTTATTAAAACACAAAAGAACTACATCCAACTAAGGAATGCTGACAGCAGGATAAACAGTCCTTCCCAGTGAAGGGCACAGTCATCCAAAACCAAATGGTCAGTCCTGAAAACATACATAAAAGTAACATCATACTCTCTCAGCAAGTTATAATATATGTATAGGAATATATGTATCTATGTATACATAAATGAATGCAGTAACATTTAATAAAAAATAGGTCACAATTTTAAAAGAGATTAAGGAGGAGTAAAAAAGAAGGGAGATTGATTTTCAAAGTGGTTGTACAAGTTTACATTCCCACCAACAATGGAGGAGGGTTCCCCTTTCTCCACAACCTCTCCAGCATGTATCGTGCCTTGAGTTTTTGTTTTTTTTTTTTTTACTCTCAAAGTTTTATTAATGTATGCTAATTTCTTTTTTTTATTTTTATCACTTACATTTTATTAATTCTGTATCCCAGCCGTGCCCCGAACCCTCATTCCCTCCCAGTCCCTCCCTCCCTCATCTCTACTGTGCCCCTTTCCAAGTCCACTGATAGGGGGGGACCTCCCCCCATTCATCTGATCCTGTTTTATCAGGTATCTTCATTGAGTTCCTGTTAGAAATAGTCCTTGTTCCCCTCACTTTGGGAAACCAATTTGTTACTGAGCTACCACAGGCTACATCTGAGCGGAGGTTCTAGGTTATATCCATACATGGTCCTTGGTTGAATGTCAGTTTCAGAAAAGACCCTGTGCCCAGATATATTTGGTCTTTGTGGAGCTCCTATCCTTTCCCCATCAGACTAACTCCTCTTCTTTCTTATGGTTCCCTGTACTCTGCCAAAGGTTTGGTCATGAGTCTTTGCTTTGAAAACACTGCTAGTTAGAGGCTTTCAGATGCACTCAGTGCCTTGAGTTTTTGATCTTAGCCATTCTGTTAGGTGTGAGGTGAAATCTCAGGGTCGTTTTGATTTGCATTTCCCAAATGACTAAGGGCGCTGAACATTTCTTTAAGTGTTTCTCTGTCATATTCCTCTATTGAGAATTCTCTGTTTAGATATGTACCCCATTTTTTACTTGGATTATTTGGTTTATTGGTGTTCAGCTACTTTATACAATGGAACACCACTACTCAGCAATTAAAATCAAGGAAATCATGTAACTTAGAGTGTTTTTACTTTGTAATGTCCTTCTGACCGGATGCTTTTTGGTGTCTCAAACTGCCAGCTAAATTCAAGTGTTTAATAGTACTTTTTACAGGAAAATGTGATGTTAGGGGAGGGGGCAGTTGTGGTGTACACAGTACAGGAATCAAACCCAGGGCCTCTGATTTTAGGAAAGCAAGGTCTCTGAAATAGATCTCACTTTGAACCTCTTAGTGTACAGAGGAGTAGAAAAGATTGTTAAAAATGAACTAAAACTTCATTTCTTAACCTAGAACTCCTGCACAGATATAGCCCATGGCAGTTCAGTGTCCAAGTGGGTTCCATAGTAATGGGAACAGGGACTGTCTCTGACATGAACTGATTGGCCTGCTCTTTGATCACCTCCCCCTGAGGGGGTAACAGCCTTACCAGGCCACAGAGGAAGACAATGCAGCCACTCCTGATGAGACCTGATAGACTAGGATCAGAAGGAAGGAGAGAAGGACCTACTCCATCAGTAGACTTGGGGAGGGACATGGGTGGAAAAGGGAGAGGGAGAGTGGGATTGAGAGGGAAAGAGGGAGGGAGCTACAGCGAGGAGGGAGGATACAAATTGAATAAGCTTTAATAAAAATAAAAAATAAAAAATATAAATAATTAAAAATCACAAAAATAAAAATAATTTTAAAAAACAACAAAAAATAAAATTTTCAAACTTACATGTATTATTCCTATTTGACTTTCTATAAAATAAAATTTGATATTTGAATTGTGTCACATATACAATGTAATCATATTTGTTAACTAGTTTACCAAACATTTGTCTGATTGCTACTAAAATAGATGACCAAATCTCCTGGTTTATAAATCTTGAACTTGTAAAAGTCAAAGACCTTGTATTTTGGCAAGGAAAACCTCAGATCCGGGAGAATCTGTTTGTCCCTGGAATTCCCAGTAGTCAGTGACAGAAGTAAAGATAATCAAAAAAGCATAAGCTAGCACCAAATCTAATGTGTAGAGCTGTCTGTTTTAAATTTGCTGTGTCTTAAAGGCTTCATACCTTGTGCTTTTCATCTCATTGTATAAGTTTTTCAGTAGTCCATTCTGGAAATGTTTGGTCAGTATACAAAGTGTGGCCAACTTAAGGCATTTTCGCACATAGTTTAGGCTGAGCTCTCAGCTGCTCTTCCCTGCCTTCCTGTATTCATTCCTGCCCATACCTTTCTACATCACATGTGAACTTTCCATTTCTGTGTTGCATACATTCCTACTCATTTCTCTCCCTTCCTTAAAGCGTCTCTCTTTCCCCTGTGATTTTCTTCCTACTTTCATGGCAGTCTACTCACATTCAGTCCTTCATAATAACTCATATGTTACAAGCTAGTGCCCACATGTTAAAGAGCTTGTGGTATTTGCCTTTCTGTTCCTAGTTACCTCGCTTCAGAGATTCTTCCAGTCCCTTTCATTTTCTGCAGGTTTCATTTCATCTTATGGAGGAATAGCATTCGGTTTTGCATATGCACTTCATTTCTGTTCTGTGTTCATGGGTTGGTGGACATCTGCCCTGGGTTCATGTCCAGGCCATTGGAGAGACCCTGATTAAACATGGATTGCAAGTGTAAGAAATATAAAAACCACTTATGAATCTATAAAGCTGCTTCGGCTTTGACACATTTCCCAACCCAATGTAAATGGAAATAAAATTAACCTTCCTGGTAACATCTGTTTGATGGGCATGATCATTTCTGCAAGATAGTCATAAGGTTTGGAATTGCTGGGATGATTTAGTCGCGGGAGCACATGATCAGTCTGCTGTGCAGAGAGATAAGTTTGTAGAGGAGTAAGTTTCAGAGACACACAATATCTTTTATTTTTTTGTCAACTAGAGAAAACTTTATTGTTTAAAGATAGTTTTTTCTGTTGATCAGTTTTCTCCAGCTTTCTGAAGAATCAGTCTGAATGGCAGAAAAGGCAGCTGCTTAAATTGCAATGTGAATCTCAGTTCAGTGTAACAAGATCAGCAAACTGTTAGTGAACCACTCATACCTATGCAATTCAGAATTCTGAAATCTGAATTTCTCTCAGCCAAGACACTTACCATACAGTCTAAAAAATGGCATTCACACAGATAGGGATCTAGTAGCCCCTTAGCTGATTCACTGCAGTTAGACAGCTGTGAATGAATGAGCAATGAAGCTCAGCTTCCTTTGTGGCCAGACATGAGAGGTTATATTAGCCGAGTCCTTTCTAACTTTTCATGAAAAGATTAAAAAGTGAGTATCAGATTCTCAAAGTGAGTTTAAAACTTGGGTGAGAAATATTTAATGCTTTGAATTGAACTTCAGGATCAGGGTTCTCAATGAGCTTTTCTTTCTCAGGAGGAAAAAAAAACTGTAGCTCAATGAGAAGTCTAATTAACTCTGATTTGATCAAATAGAGGTACCATCCTTTGAACAAAAATAGCTTAGTAACTTAACAGGAAAAAATTATTAAAGTTTTCTTTAGCTAACTCTCTCTAGAACATCAGAATCATCTATTAATTATAATGTAAATTAATAGTTTCACTTAATTTAACTAAAATGATTTCACATACACATGTGTATATATCATATTTTGTGAAAACATAATAAACGTGCCAAGAATGTTTAACATTTTATAAAGTAAATATTTAATTGAATTTGAAAACACAAAATTGTAATGGTTTTGCCAGCAATTATGCACTTATCACTTAAGTAGACATATTTACTTTAACTTCATAATATTATGATAGCATTTAAAATGCAGCCAGTCACTTCAAATCACTCTGCTATGTCTAGCCTACAACTCTGTATCAAACCTGATTTTGAGATTTCGGCTTCCGCACAAAGGCCAATTTTAAAAACAAAAACAAGGTGTATTTTCCGGATAAACAGACATCTATATTAACTGTCTATATTTCCTCATGTACAATAGTCACGGAAAACCTCACTACAACCCATGGTCTCAAGGGGCCCCAAGTAAGGGGGGCAGAGTGAGGGAGGAGACAAAAGAAATGCAAGTCGGGTTTGCACAAAACAGTCATGTAAAACTTCATAGATAGAAAACAGTTTGCAAAATAGTGTTAACCTACTTACTACCTCTTAATCTGTGTGGGCTCTCTAATTCAGAATAGATGTATTCAAAGGAGAGCTGCTGATTTTCCCTTCCCAACCTGTTTCTTTACTGTCTTGAAGTCTTTAATCTCAATAAATGACATGCTCAGTCATCAGAATGATTAGTCCACAAACTTAAAATTATCTCTTAAAAAATAAACAGATGAACTTATATCCCCACCCCTATACTGTATAAGTGTCCATAGCACTCTCTGTAAGTTACATGTCAAATTCCATCACTTTTCAAGATGGCCACTGCTCTCTTCTTATCCAGTTAACTACCAGCCACTGAGATTATTATCTCTCTTTTTCCTAATGGTCATCCTTCAGCTGACAGAGGCATGCTCTTTCTGAAATGCAAATTATTTTATGTATCTTTCCTCAAAACTCCAAGAATGCCTTTACTCAGTGAAAAGAAGGAAACAAATCTCATAATGTGTTCTTTGACCTCCATGTGTATGCCACACACTGCAAAAATAAATAATTAAATATAAAAAGATATTTTTAAAGAAACTGTAACATAACTACACAAGTGAATAATTTCAGTCAATCAGTGATGGGTAGTTGTTATTTGTAACAAAATTATTGAACTTAGATTACATTATGCTAAGTGAAATAAACCTATTTTAGAAGCAAAATAGTCCTGCGTGGTTTTACTGAGGTTGAGTAACAGAGAATCTGTGGTTCTGCTTGCCTTGGGGTGTTTGTACCTTTGTATTTATTTTTATTCTTCTTTGCCAGGCCACTCCATGAACTTGAATTTTTTTTTTTTTTTTTTTTTTTTTCATAGAGAAAAATTCTGTAGTATACCTGAATTCACTTGCTTTTTTTTAACACTACCTGGAATTGGAGCGTTTGGTTTGTTTTCCTTGTTATTTTCAGGTATTTGTAGAAGATGTGTATTCTGCTCTTATTTTTGAGTTTGTAAGGTCTTAAGTCAGTGTTTACTGTAGACTGCTTAAAGCCTGTAGCACAATCCAGCTCGGTGACCTGGATATCTGAAATGTCCTCTATCTTTACTGAGGTCTTCCTCAAACACTGTAGTTTAAGCTTTCCTTGGGATGTCTGAGGATAAATTTCATATGCTTTCTACCCAGGTGCTAGAATCCACAAAATGTTAGTGTAAATCGTCAAGCTACCATCAACCAACCTTTCCAGTGATGCGAAGAAGAACCACGTTACTAACAGCTTCTTAGGTTTATTTTCTAAACTATGCAGTTACAGTTTACAAAAACGTTATTATATAATCTTAATTACTTGAATTAATGTCATTGGCTAATAGATAATAGATGATAGAAAGGTCTAGGGCCAACTTTCATTTCACAACCTTAATCACAGAACATCTTATCTTTTAAATATTCACATCAGTCCCATTAAGAATTCCTGTAAAAGCAAAGAATGTGTGTACCTATACACATATGTACAGTATATGGATGCATGCATGCTTATGTGTATATATACCTAACACAAAATATGCGTAGTGTTTGTTTCATTTATTGGGTTTTTAAAGTTTCAAAAATAGCATTAATTTATTATGCATTTTTCAACACACACTACCGAAAAAAGGAAACTGTTTCTTTCACTGTTCAGGAGACTCTGACAACAGATGTGTAAGGTTGTTTTCTAGGCCGAGCAATTATCCATTTGTCAGCAAATGACAACTAAGGGCCTTACAGTTTAATTTTTTTCTTTTTATTCTTACCCCCAAAACTGCAGTTAGCACAGGATCCACAGTATAGGTCTCAGTCCTTTAACAGAACCTTTGCATCAGACTTCAGTGATAAGCCCAGGCAACACTAAGCCAGACAGCTATAAAACGCTATGAAACTCCAGAAGATTTGATCATTACTTGGATTGGATCACAGACAGAATTCAGGAAAACAATTTACATACGAGATTAGTTATTAAATTGTTACAAAGAGATGCCACTCAAGGATAACCAGGTGGAAGAATGGGGGTGAAAGATCAATGGCAAGAGAAGCACAACCTTCCTTCTGTAATTAAAGGTAACAAAAGGATGTGCAGTAATTATATGAAAATGCTATGACATCTGATGTACTATTTAAGCTTAATAATCTTTTCATCTATTAATTTAGCAGCTGTATCACCTGTGCAGCAATGAGACATTGCACTACTTTTCCATTGCTTTTTTATTAGTAATGCACGTGTATAGTAACTGAATGCACATATAAGTGGTCCTTTACTCTGCTCACTCTGTGACATCATTGGAGCACTGTGCTGTGTCAGCTCATTGCAACAAGAAGGGCATTAGGAACAGTTAGACCCTTTGAGAGACTACATCCAAAAAATAACTTCCTCCAGTGTATGTTATTATAAGTGATATATCTCATTAACAATTATTAGGATTCGTCTCTTTGTACACCCAACATAAACTTCATTATAGGTTTAGATGTACAGCAAACGATAGAATACACGGAATTTGAATTTGGTGATATACTAACTGTCTAAAGTCACGCAGTGCTTTCTGGGGACTTACCTCGCACAAATAAGGACAAGATCTAATCAAACTGACACGTTTTAAGGGTCTCAAAAATAATATGAAGATGTGTCTTGTTCTACACAAGATAAAGGGAGGTTTGTAACTGGAAGTGATACACTACTTAGGTTGTGGAAGTAATTTTAAGTTTTTTTTTTTTTTGCCGGAGAGTACCAGTTTATAGCCAAAAGGAGGCAGAACACTGGGATTATCTCCTGGTTGTGGCTTTGCCTTCTACACCTGACTTACTTCTCGTTTTAATCTCATTCATGTCCACCACCTTTCTTTACACTAACGCTTTGCTTGTCCCCACTCCTACACGGCATCACCAGGTGTGTTCACAAGCACCGAATTAGGCATTCGGGATCGCCACAAACACAGCCATTTCCCACGCAGAAAGAAAATGTGAGTGCACATGAAAGGTTGCTTGATATAAAGGGACAGTAACATGTGTTTTTCTAGAGAGCAGTTTTTATTTGAACTCTTCTAGAGAGAGGTAAATCATCCTTGATGACACTTTCCTTTCATCTCACTTTCTTAAGTCGATCAGAACATGAGAGACAAAAATGCTTTTACTCAAAGTTGGGAAGTTGCATGCATATGTTTGTCAAGATAGGCATCCCATTAGCCTGGCTCTCATGCTCTGTGGGAAGTGTTTCATTGTTTGTATTTGATACACACAGAGAAGTAAGACTGGTCATTGACATTAAAAAAAGCAACATTGGTCTGCTTTGTCCTGCGTAGCCTGGTGCACTTCCACTGTGAAAATGCTAGCAACTCATCCCTGTGCAATCGATAATTTGTGCCATCCGGAGGCAGACTGAGAACTGCTTATATATTAATATTAATTAGCACAGCAAACTGCCCTGAGTCTTTTGAGAAAAACATATTAATGAGAAGAACATAAGATATTATGATAATTCAGTGAATGATTTTTTTTTTTTACTAAAACACAGAGACTGAGTAATTCTGAATTTAAATAGTTTTGTCCTTTAATTTTCTTCCATGGAATAATTTTTATTATGGAGAAATAAAACACAGTACTGCAGGAATGAAAAAACAAACAAACATGCAGCTTAGTCAGAATATATACATATGAATGAATGCATATGTAATTTTATACATTACTGTATAAAATCTACGTTATTATCATTGAGCATGAAATTGAAATGATTACAGAGTAGTTAGATTAGAAGAAAAGTTCTTTAACATCCTGCAGTTCTACTGAATGTCAAATGGGAGATTCTTTATAATTTTTTACCTTGTGGGATGAATTTGACAATTACTGTTTATATGATAGAATCATCTGCAAACCACCTTGAACTTCTCAAAATTATGGTCATGATTAGAGAATGATGCCATCCTTTTACCCCCCAGCATGAATTATGCTCCTCCTTTGTATTGGTAGAGGAAGTCAATGTAATGAAATGTCCTGTTAATCAGGCAGATGGTCCTGAGAGATGGCAGCAATGGAGATGAGAATTGTTTGCAGCCTTCTTTTGTTAGCTGAATTTTATGATTCTATATTTGTTAAGATAACTTGATGTTTATTGACACCATATGCTAATACTAGGTAAACACAGGATGGATTGGTATTTAGTTGATGTACTGCTCACTGAACTTCACAGTGAGCTAAATGGTTTTAAATAACCCAACATAAACTATCCATATGTTGGTTTTTAGCAACAAAGCTAAATTACAGAAAAGTTTATATGTTTATGGGGAAGATTCACTAAAGATTCAATTTTGGTACTAGAGGTTTGGAGCTATCCTCGGCGACTCTACCTACTCTGATGTAGGTCAGGATCTTTACTCTCATACTAAGTCCTATTTGCTACTAGCTCCTCCACCCTTCACACCTGTGTGAATGTATTACCAGGAATGTGATTACTTCTAAATATTACATAATTAGAAGATACTTTACCTAGGGGTATTTATGAAACATTATATTATGAAGCAGGGCTTTATTGTAGGGCTAGGAGAAAAAGATGGAAGGGGAGTAATAACAAAATATTGTTAGATATTTGTACGAATCACAACATTTTATTATAAATACTGGATCCATTATGCACACATCTGTTGTTTATAAGAGGCCCATTCTGTGGGATCAGCATCTTATAAATAACAGAAGTGTGCCTCTTACATTACTGGAACCCTGGGAGTTAAATACTGGGAAGGTAGCAGATTGCAGTGTGTGATAGACAGCCCCTTAACTGTCCATAGTTTAGTTGCTTGCTGCAGCCTCCAGCCTCCTTTATACAAGCATAGATTGTCTGTGGTAGGTCTTCCATTGTAATAACAAATACTATCACTTTGTAGCTTAGGATTTAAATGTGACTTTGACAGAAAACTAACATAAAGCCTATACCCCTGAGAAAATTTTGGTACTCTTGAAAGGTTGTATGCACAAATACCGGGAAGTTCTAGTTAAGCTTCTGTTGCTGTTATAAAAACACATGAACTGTGTGCTTCTAGCACATAATCAAAGTCAGCTTCCATCTCAGCATTACAGCTACTGTCTGCAGGCCCTTAGGAGATACTTCTCAGAACATTTCTTGTTAATGATGCTGTCTCATTAATCAGAGATTATTTTTTGTCCCAATAAAGTCAATGTTTCACTTCCACAGATCCAAATATTGTATGAGTGTCCCTGATAGAGTCTGAGCTATCCCATGAGCAGTGCTGATAGAACCTTAACTATAACCTGAGGGGGTCTGATGGAGTCTGTGCCCGATGAAATTCGGCAAGTCCCACCACCATGGCTTCTATGTTCCCATTGCTCCCAGCATTATCATCCAAGAGCCAACAGAACAGCCCATTAAGCTTTGTGCACTAAATGGCTTCTTTAGCTCAAAGTTCCAAACGATTCTACCATCCTCCCCAAACAAATGTGGTCAATTCCATCACAGCAATACCACATTCATGGTGTCTTTTTCTATTCTAATGAGATTTCTGTTGCTGTGATTAAAAATACATTGACAAAAAGAAACTTGGGGTAGGAAAGGGTTTATTCAACTTATTGCTTACAGTCTGTATTCTTCATCGAGGTAGTCATGACAAGAACTTAGAGACAGGAACTGAAGAATAGATCTTACAGGAATACTACTTACCAGGTTTGCTCACATATTTTTGTATACATCCCAGTTCCTCCTGCCCTAGAACTGCACCCCTACAGTAGACCGGGCCCTCCCATGTTACCCAATAAACACGAACATTCTGTGTGGATATGGGCACATGCTAAAGTGATGGCAATTTCTCAGTTGAGTTTCCCTCTCCCCAACAATATCAAGTTGACTGAAACTATGGCACATGCAAAGACCAGAGTTATTTGAAGGAAACATGTCCAACTTTGACTGCTCTAGAGCTGGAACCCAGAGCAGCAGAATGTAGATCTGAGGGCTAGGTTTCCAACTGTGCTGTGATGTGAGAAACTTGACTTTTAAAATGCCACATTTGAATGATAATAAAGAGGACATGTTCTGAGCATAGTACTAAAGGGAGATGATATGGTGGTCCATTTATACCAAAGAGCCTTTCTTAAAGAAACAGGCATATGCCAGTGTGATGGGGATATTTTCAGTTTAAAAAAAAAAAAAAAAAAAAAAAAAAAAAAAAAACCAGAACACTGAGCTTATTTGTTGAATTTTAAGTTTAGAGTGCCCATATGCTAACAGGCATTACGAGTTATCTATATACACATGAACACACAATTTTGTCTGCTTCATTATCCTAACTTATTTTGTTTTAGAATTGTAATTTGCTAAAGGACATACAGCTAATTACACAGAGGAGTTTTAAGGCTAATTCACATCTGTTTGGCTCCAAAGATGACAACTAAACTTACATCTTTGTAAATAAAAGGGTATGTATTTTACGTAGGCAGTAGCGTTGTCAGTGCTTTATGTGAATCCATCCATGTAGCTCCTTTACAGTCTGGAACTCACTGAGGTAGTTAGCTGTCCTCTCCTGGCTGGGGGAAAGAGAATCCCTGGAGTAGGCTGTGCATGGCATGCCACTCTCTGTGCAGCGGTGATGTGGGAAGGTAGAACAGTGTCTGCAAATGAGGCTGGATGAAAAAGGAGGAAGTGATATAAAAAGATGGGAGCAATTTGAGAGCTGCTAAGGGGTTAAGGTAAGAAGCAAGGGAACAAACAAAAGATAAAAACGAGCAAGGGGCAGTAAGAAAAAAGTAGTCTCAGAGAAATAAGGGGAAATCAAGCTACATATACCATTAAAATATTAGTCTTCTTTTTGGCATATTTATTTTAGGAGATGTTATCAAAATATTAGTTTGAAGTTTTGTCTGTTTACTTGGAAATTAACTTCCATGACAACTTTTGGTTTGCAAACTTACAGCCTTTTCTACAATTTCTCTGTTGCTCAGTAGGCAATGAAACCTTAAAAACTCACATTGACACAACGTGGCTAGGAATACTTAGTTATAGACATTAAGACTAATGAGTAAATTATTCAATTTTGGAATTTGTTTTAAAAATTCTTTATTTCTCTAAAGTTCTTATGTATTTCAGAAAATACTATGTTTTCAAATGAAAACCTTAGTTTTCATTGGAGATTTTTAAGATTATTTGAGAAAAACAAAAATGTGAGTGTTATATATGTATATATTTCTCAATAGTTATTTGCTTGTTAAAATCATTAACTCTATAAGTTAAATGATTTTTTTTCTTCTGTAAGAGGATATTTAGGGAACCATTTTCCTGGAACATAATAATGAGCTCTCATTACTGCCATATTCAAGAGAAATGTGAAGTGTTGATAGACTATGAAATATTTTATTTTATTTTCTACATTTTGTATTTACCTAGGAATCAAAAAAGTCAGATATCTTATTAATTACTTGGAAAGGATGAAATTTAGGAATGGAATATTTCACTGTATTAGTTTAACAGAGTAAGAATTCTAAGGGTTAAGCCACTTTTTATCTGATAGAGTTATATTTAACATGGAAAGCCAGACACAGTGGCTCACGCCTGTAATCCCTCACTCAAGAAGGCTGAGGCAGGAGGATCTCTGTGAGTTCTAGGCCAGCCTGGTCCATAAAGTGAGTCTAGGACAGTCAAGGCTGTTATACAAAGAAATCCTGTCTTGATAAAAAAACAAAACAAAAAACTGAAAACAAAAAAAAAAGAAACAAAAATATAACATGGAGACATGTAGAGTCTTCAATAACATACTTATTTGCAATATACTTATTTACTTAATGCAGCAAATGAGCACTCATCTTGGTCATCTTGGTTAAGGAAGAAACTAATGAATATAATCTTTAATTTGCTTGCCACTCTATTTTTTTTTTCTTCACAATACATCTAAATTGCTGTAACAAAGCCCTGGATTCCCATCAACACAGGATGGTCCATCACTCCAAGAGGTAATTCTGAGTCAGCTTGGTACTCTCATGACTGCAGCTTACTGAGTAGTCTTTGAAGACTTCTGTCATATACATGGCATCAGTTCTCACAGAAGCCTTTCTTGTTGGTTATTCCTCAAGTTGGAGAGACTGTGTGGGTTAGCACTTTTTAATTACATCACAGGGAAAGAGAGGGCATCATAGACTATTTTTAAATTAAAATTTTATTTTTTATATTAATTACAGTTTATTCTCTTTGTAATCCAGCTGTAGCCCTCTCCCTCATCTCCTCCTATGCCCCTCCCCCAGTCCATGGATAGGGGAGGTCCTCCTCCCCGTCCATCTGACCCTAGCCTATCAGGTCTCATCAGAACTGGCTGCATTGTCCTCCTCTGTGGCCTGGCAAGGCTGCTCCCCTCTTCAGGGGGAGGCAGTCAAAGAGCTAGCCACTGAAATCATAGACTTTTATTATACTCTGTAGACTTACATTACACAGGATTAGTTTGACTTTTCTTTATAAAAAAGACAAGCATAATTTTTTTAGGTTATGGAATGTGTCATCTTCTAAGAAAAGACATTACAATGCAGTTTATTAAGAATTTTAATTCTCAGCTGGATGCAGTGCACACATGTAATCCCTGTACTCTAAGAGGCAGAGGCAGGCAGATCTCTGTGTGCTCAATGCCAGCCTTGTCTACAAAGTGAGTGAAGGACAGCAAAGGCTACACAGAAAAACCCAGTCTTGAAACTTAAAAACAACAGAAACAAAACAACAAGAAAAACAAAGAATTTTAATGTCTTGTTTCATATTGCTTTGTTTGGCAACTTTTGGTCTTACTGATTTTTCACTTTTATATTATAGTGTCTCGTTTAAAATATTTATAGATTGTGTGTGCTTATTTGAGTATATGTGTGTGTGCCTGTGGGCATGTGTGCATGTTTGTGTTTCTTCTGCTTTCATTTTGTAATTTTTAAATTT
Source organism: Rhombomys opimus (assembly GCA_010120015.1). Classification (NCBI taxonomy): domain Eukaryota; kingdom Metazoa; phylum Chordata; class Mammalia; order Rodentia; family Muridae; genus Rhombomys; species Rhombomys opimus. Next base: position 2,548,248 of record REGO01000231.1, on the reverse strand, counting down.
GTTTTTTTTTCCTTTTTTATTTGCCTGCTTGTTTGTTTTCTGAAGAGAAAGAGAGAGAATTAATCCATGGAGTTGGGTGAGCGTGGGGGTAAGAAGGATCAGAAAGTAGTTGGTGGGGGGGAGTAAATTCAGATCAGAATATATTGTATGAGACAATTTTATTTTCAATAAAAAGAAAGAAATTTAAGCTCAATTTTGAGATGTCCATGTGCTTTGTAAAATAAGAAAGGGGGGCAAAGGAAAAGCCACCCAAAAGGATGAATGTCTGAGTTCCTCTGGACTAATGTGTGGCTGGGTGACCACCATTGACATGACCCTGCACACCCGCATCTGGCTCTCACCACAGCAGCCTTGTTCACTGCGCCCTCCTCCCGTGTAGAAACATGGAAAAGAAACTAGTGACAATCAGTCTATGTGGCTCTGTGTCTGGTAGGAGAGAATGTTGACATCGTAGATTAAAGCAGAGGTTTTATTTATTTTGAGTCATTATTCATCCATCACTAGGTTTGCGCTAATGAAGAATTTGCAGTACGTCAACCAAAAGGAGATCAGTTCCGTTCTTGAGTAATTTGTAACGTTGGTTTGGAGACAGCTGTGCATATAAGTAGGGCAGCTCACCAGGTCGTAATAATGGGCATCCAAAACTGACTAATCAAAGTCTAATTTCACTACTGGCCTGAAAGAGAAACTAAATTAAGAGTCCTCCAGTCCCCTCTTTGTTGTTGTTTGATTGATTAGATTTCTGTCTTATTATTCGGTTCTTGTTGCAATTGTGTCTAGCACAGTGGTATAATTTTAAGGAGTAGTGTGACTCTTCTAGAAGACTGAAGAATAAGCAAATATGCATTCGTCTGATACAAGTTACTGCAACAAATCTGAAAGAACTGTGCTAACTTACCCTGCTTTGATGAACTGATGGGCTTATTGTGGTTCCTTAAAGGAGCATATATGAGGATTTTTGTACAGGCAAGGTAATGCAAAAGCAGCCACATTGCTGAGATGTCCCTGCAGAGCATGGGTGACGGTCAGCAAAGTTGTGTGACTGCTTAACTGCTGGGCATCTCTACCCAAAACATTCTTCTCCCTTCAGGGCTGTTTACAGCTTGCTGCCAGACCTTAGCAAAGAAGGTTACGGATGCTGTTACTTCCCAGCTTCCTAGGTCTTGTAAGTTTGCTTTAGCTTCCTGATTCGCATGAGCTTCCCTCTTAGACTGTTCCACTTCTGGGGAAACACTAAATATCCCATCAGCTTAGAGGAGATCGTCACTACAAAAACTCAAGGGAAGATAATGGTATTTCATCTCTACCAAAGTAAAAGACTAAGTCAAGTGAAAAGCGTTCTCTAGACTAACATCCTCTACACTTTCTCCCCACCCCCACCACCTTCAAGACAATGTTTCTATATGTAAACTTGGCTGTCCTGGACTCAGACCAGGCTGGCCTTGAACTCACAGTAATCTGCCTGCCTCTGCCTTCTGAAGTGCTGGGATTAAAGGTGTGTGCCACCGTGGCCAGCTAAAACTTTCACTACTAGAGCGAAGATGCATGGTTAGTTTTGTTTCAAAACAAGGGGGTTTTCCATAATAATACTGAGTTAAGGATTTAATAAATCAGATGACTATGAAAAGTAAATGCTGGCCTGAGTACTGAAACTTTTTATATTGGATAGTATTTTTCACACTGAGTTTTTGTCTAAAGAAAAATAGAAAGGGGATACAACACTGAATAAAATGTCAGCAGACTTACTCTACTTTTGTATCTGGTATGAAAACTTAGATAGTAGGGGAGGACCTCCCATATCAGTGGACTAGAGGAGGGACATAGTGGGGGAAAAGAGATGGAGGAGATGAGGGAAGAAGTATAGTCAGGATACAAAGTGAATAAAATGTAAGAAATAATAATAATAATAAAACTTTAAAAGAAGAGAAAATGCCTTACCTTAAAAAAAAAGTTATAAAACATAAATCAAGTATGCTAGTATGAACAAAGTTTCTTCCTCCAGAGTTGTAGGCGTGGGGAGGGGTAATTCTATTGTTTCTTTGCCAGTGACAAAATGCTTTTCCTGTTTTCAAGACTGAGTTTCCATCTTAAAATTGTATTATCAAGAATCTTTATGAGATTTTGTCTTCAAACCATGTATATAGTATGTATATAAATATACATATATACATATGTATACATACATTGGCATTTTGCTTCTGTGTCACTGTTCAAATTCTAGAATATGGAGCTGTAAGCTGCATTTAGTGTGAATGCATTGTTGAATGAATAAAAACACAAGTATTCATGTTTAATACATGTAATTTGGTTGAGGCTGAAGTTAAAGCAATATTCCGTAGCATTAAGGATAAAACTAATGGTTTATGAGCATGCCCAACAAAAATGGACAGTAAATTATAATATCACCCCACAATTATTCTGTCAAGGATCGCAGGTGAATATTTTAACAGCTGTGTAATTAAGTTTTTAGGTTCTAGGAGAGATATAATGGAATCCAGTTTGCAAATGCACATTAACAATACAGTTGTGTCTCAATATCACTAAAGGTTATCGTTTATATACCATGATGGCAAATAGATTTACATTACTAAGAAAAACAAGTTAAATAAATGGTAAAGATCTTAAGTTTGTATAATTTTATTGATTATGAACAATAAAACAAAAAGTAAAGGGAGTGTATAAATAAAATATTATTTGTTATTATAAAAATTCTAAAATTATACAATAGCCAAAATTAATATATTCGTAGAATTTCTTAGGAAAGAGAAAACTAGTAATAACTATTGTTTTTGTTATCCAATATGTGTATTTGAGATACTTATGAAAAAAATAGATAATTCTTGGGTGTTGCTTGATACTAGTCCTGTTTATGTGCATTACCCATGGTAATTTTACCTTGAAAATTACGCATACTAAGGCAAAATTGGAAATTGATAAGGTAAAAGATAATTTAAACTAAAACTCAAATAGTGTTTTGAATCATTTACATAATCCTTAAAAATAAATTTATTTAATATGTTTTTATTATATAGATAATAAATATTTAATACAAATATTTGTAAAAGATATTATTTTTTATTATTTTAATATTAGTCACAGTTTATAATAGTTTATTTTATGGGCATCAGTGTGAAGGTGTCAGATCCCTTAGACCTGGAGTTACAGACAGATGTGAGCTGTCATGTGGGTGCTGGGATAGTTACAGTTTATTAACTTTGTATCCCAGCTGTATCCCACTCCCTCATTCCCTCCCAATCTCACCCTCCCTCCTTCATCTCCTCCCTGCCCTTTTCCAAGTCCACTGATAGGGGAGGACCTCCTCCCCTTTCATCTGACCCTGGTTTAGCAGGTATCTTCAAGACTGGCTGCAAAGTCCTCCTCTGTGGCCTAGCAGGGCTGTTCCTCCCTCGGGGGAGGGGAGGTCAGAGAGCCTGCCATTGAGTTCCTGTCAGAAATTGTCTCTGTCCCCCTTACTAGGGTATCCACTTGGATACTGAGCTACCACAGGCTACATCCGAGCAGAGTTTCTAGGTTATATCCATACATGGTCCTTGGTTGGAGTATCAGTCTCATAAAAGGCCACTGTGCCCAGATATATTTGGTCCTTGTGGAACTCTTATCTTCACCACATCATAACATCATACTAACTCCCCTTCTTTCTTATGATTCCCTGCACTCTGCCAAAGGTTTGGTTATGAGTCTTAGTATCTGCTTTGATACACTGCTAGGCAGAGTCTTTCAGAGGCCCTTGTTGGCAGGTTCCTGTTCTATTACTTGTTTTCTCTTACATCCAATTTCCATCCCATTTGTCTTTCTAAGTGAGGATTGATCGTCTTACTATGGGTCTTTGTTTATCTTCTTTAGTTGTATAGATTTCAGTATGTTTATCCTACCTTATAGGTCTATATAAGTGAGTATATACCATGTGTGTCTTTCTGCTTCTGGAATACTTCACTCAGGATGATCTTTTCGAGGTCCCACCATTTGCCTGTAAATTTCATGATTTCCTTGTTTTAATTGCTGAGTAGTATTCCATTGTGTAAATGTACCACAATTTCTGTATCCATTTCTCAACTGAGGGACATCTGGGTTGTTTTCAGATTCTGGCTATTACAAATAAAGGTGCTACAAACATGGTTGAGCAAATGTCCTCTAACAGAGGGCTAATATCCAGAATATATAAAGAACTAAAGAAGTTACACAGCCGCTAGCCACAGGATTATCATCATGGATTGCTGCAGCCAAGAATCATCTGAAGGAATGGGCTGGCATGGGAGCGTTAGCAGGCCTTCTGGTGTTGGTCTCCTTGGTTGGCCTGTGGTATATATCCAAGATTAGAGTCTCACAACAGCATAATGCAGCCATGACCATTCAGGCCTTTACAGCCATTGAAGCAGGACAGTCTCCCCAGGCATGGGAGCTAAAATGTTACGCTCAGGATGCGAGGCTAAGCACTGCACTCAGGGTCAGCCACTTTCGACCCAGAGAAGAGCATGTCTGCTTGCATGCGGGTTGATGCCCAGGTCCCGCCTCTGAGAAAAAGGTAATGGACGGGTGTGATGCTCTTTGAGTGGATGACACCTAAATGAACATCGGTACAAAGTCCCAATTTATTTCTAATATCAGAGATCAGACCTCTACTCTTGCCTGACGTGTCTAAAACAA
>REGO01000231.1:2505732-2543383 GCA_010120015.1 Rhombomys opimus | reverse complement strand
AAAAAAAAAAAAAAAAAAAAAAGAAGTTAAACAGCAACAAATCAAGTAATCCAACTAAGAAAAATTGGGTACGGAGCTAAACAGAGGATTCTCAGCAGAGGAATACAGAATGGCAGAGAAACACTGAAAGAAATGCTCAATGTCCTTAGTCATCAGGGAAATGCAAATCAAAACGACCCTGAGATTTCACCTTACACCCATCAGAATGGCCAAGATGAAAAACTGGAGTGACAACACATGCTCGAGAAGATGTGGAGAAAGGGGAACCCTTCTCCACTGCTGGTGGGAGTGTAAACTTGTACAACCACTCTGGAAATCAACTGGTGCTTTCTCAGACAATTAGGAATAATGTTTCCTCAAGATCCAGCCATACCACTCCTAGGCATATATCCAAAAGATGCTCAAATACACAAGATATTATTTTTATATTGTGTGAAAATCAGAGAAGAGGATATTTTTCTCAAAGATAAAGAAACAAAATTTAAATTTGATTTTTCTGGAGCTTCAACTCTGTAGGAAATAATTTTTCTTGCATAAATGTTATGCCTATGCATTTAAATTTGTACACTAGATACATATAAAGTGTATCATTTAAGAACATGATGTAATTTTGAAATTTGTCTCTTTGGCTAATGGATTTATATACAAAAGAAGAATAGGTCAGTTGACATTTTATACTGCATTGTTTATTCCTTCTGTAGTTCTCTAGGAGATGGATCTTGTTTTACAGGCACCAAAGCTATGGAAATTAGTGAGGGCTCAAAGCTATATTTACTGTCTCAGGCCATGTAAAATAGCAAGCTACTTGAGTTAATGCAAACACATAAAAGCAAACTAATATTTGTCATGAGAAAATTAAAAGAGTAAATGAGAGCCTTTGGGAGATGTCTTATCACGTGATAATAGGTCACACATCATAGCAGGTAACTAAAGCATCCCTAAAATTGGAGAGCCAATTATGAGGTAATCCATTATTAGATCTAAAAGACTGTATCTCCTTATTTTGAATGAGCCATAATCCTTTGTTAAAGATCTCTTTTGAATTGTCAAAAGATATGAAATAGATTTACTTGTTTTAGTATTTTGGTAGCAAGGAAAGTAACAATGGTTTTGAAGGTAAGAAGGGTGTTTATTCAGTGGAAACTTTTATTAACTTACAAAAACACATGAATGGGATAATTTGTGGGGTTTTTGTCTGTAACTAACAAAATACAAAAATGATGTAAATCAAAGAATATGATTTCCAGATTAGCGCTAATAATATTCTTAAAAAGAAAAATTATTTTTATACCAGAAGATAAGTGAGGTTACCACATGAAAACTGCATTGACATTTATGAATAGGTCACTTAGCTTTTGAAAAGGGTAAGATGATTCATCTTATTTGGTGAAATTAAGCAATAGCAATTTCTACTAGCTCAGAGAAAAAAATATAGAACTGATTTTTTTTTAAATACTTCACCTACTGGCCCAAGAAGAAATCAGTGTCTGTTTTTACTTGATTCACAAACAGATGGTTCTATAACCTCCTTTGTCTTGGTGCATTCAAGACCTGGGACCTTTCACCACATTTATCTTTGCTTTATGATGTAATGACGGGCTACTGTAAAAATTTCAAACACCAGTAAACATTCTTTCACTGAAGTGTCAAGACCCTATTAACAGATGTATAACGTCTCTATATGTGTTTACAAATATTAGATGTATTCATGAATTAATGTATTTTAATTGAACATATGATTACATGTGTATGTGTAAATTCACATATATATATGTAGACATATGTCAAGATCAGCAAGAGTACGAAAAGAGGGAAATAGCTTTCTTTTCACTATACCAAATCTACTAAAAAATTTTTTGTTCTCTTTACTCAGATACTTACTTGCATTTTGGAGGACTGTACAGACATTTAACAAGAGATTTATCAATCATCTATTGATCTGTATTTATTTTTTTAAATAAATGATTTAAATTTTAAAACTTTGTGGTAACTTCTAGAAACATATTCTTCATTTACAAAATTCTATTCAAAAATATACATTTCAATTTTTATCCATTTTCTTATACTTTTCATTTTACCTACCCATTTGTCTGTTGATGAAAATATTGGTTGACATTTTCTTGCTACCGTGCAAACAGAAGTGGTGACACTTGTTTGTAAGTGTCTCTGTGGTAGAATGTAATATTCCCTTGATGTATGCCCAGGAGTGGTATAGCCGGAGCAAGTGTTAGTTTTATTTTTAGCATTTTTATAAGCATAAATATTGATTTCCAAAAAGACTATTCTAGTTCACCAATCCATCAGTAATTCATAATAGTCCTCTTTCCCCACATGCTCAACAATTGTTATTTGTTGTCTAATTTATTTTCTTCATGATTGCCATTCTGACTAGAGTTAGGCAGAATCTCAAATAATTTTAAGTTGCATTTCTCTAATGCCCAGAGATGTTAAAAAATACTTTTATTAATTAAATTTTTATTTTTTATGTTAATTATATTTTATTTGCGTTATATCCCAGCTGTAGCCCCCTTCCTCATTCCCATCCAATCCTACCCTCCCTCCCTCATCTCCTCCCATGCCCCTCTCTAAGTCCACTGAGAAGGGAAGTCCTCCACCCCTTCCATCTGACCATAGCTTATCAGGTCTCATCAGGACTGGCTGAAATGTAACCAAAAATTGTGGGCCCAGGGATCTTTTCTGAGACTGGTACTCCAACCAAGGACCATGTATGGATATAACCTAGAACCCTTGCTCAGAAGTAGCCCATGGCAGCTCAGTAGCCAAATGGATTCCCTAGAAAGGGGAACAGGAACTATCTCTGACATGAACTCATTGACTCGCTCTTTGACACCCCCCTCCCCAGAGAGGAGCAGCCTTGCCAGGCCACAGAGGAGGACATTGCAGCCAGTTCTGTTGTAACCTGATAAAAATACTTTTAAAATAATACTTTGAGAATCCCGTACATTGTGCTTGGATCATATTCACTTCCACACCCAGATTCTCCTAGAGTCACCCTCTTCACTACCCACTCAATTTTGTCTTTTCTTCCTTCCTTTCTTTCTCTCTCTCTTTCTTTCTTTCTTTCTCTTCCTTTCTGATCAAATACAGTTAATGCTGCTCATACATTATTGGATGTGTGGATTTTCACTGGTGCATACTTGACCTATCTGGAGTTTCTTTCTTAGAGAAAACTGGCTCTCCCTCTCAGAGACATAATAGTACTCTTGCATATGATCTGGAATTTGATAGGGATTGCCTTGAATATGTACTAGCCTTTTGGTATTATAGTCATTTTCACAATATTATTTCTGTAAACCTAGGGAAGCGGGAGGTCTTTCTGTCATCTTGGATGATGTGTACTTCAACGTTTTTATTCAGTGTCCTAAAGCTTTCCTTACAGAGGCCACTGCCTTTCTTAGATTATTAACAGGTTTCCTGCTACTACTGCTGCTGTCATTCTGAGATTGTTGTGGAAAGGATATGTTTCCTGATTCACTCCCAAGCAGGTTCAGTGTGAGTATATATAAAAACAACTGCTGTTTCTGTTGTTTGGTGTCCTGCTACATTATTGAAAATACCAGAACCACAAGATTTTTGCTAGAATCTTAATCTTTTTGTAGTTGTTGTACTTACGTCTGTTTATTCTTTACATAGGATGTCTCCATGGAGCCATGGCTCTTCCAGAATTCTATGTAGTCTAGGCTGGCCTCCAACTCACAGAGATATACCTGCCTGTGTTTTCTAAGTGCTGAAATTAAAATCATGAATCCAGATCCTAAGTCTTTTAAGTATAGAATTGAAATGTCTCCTGTGCACACTGTTAGTTTAAGTTCCCCCTCTCTGATGTTCCTCCTTTCACACCTTTGCTTAGCTGAGTCTTTGAGTGCTATATTGGAAAAAAAATGGACAGGCAGGCACAATCTCTCATGCCGTAATTTAAGAGAAATGTTCTGTGTTATCTTTTTCATTTACCATAATGTTGACTGTAGTTTTTTTGTATGCACCATTTGTTATTTTGAGCTACGCTCCGTTTATTTCTAGCATCCTTTAAAAAGAGATTTTTTTTTTACTTCTATTTTCTCTGTGTGAGTGTTTAGCCTGATGTATGTATGTGCACCACATCTATGCCCTATGACGGCAGAGTCCAGGAAAAGATTTTGCATCCTGTGAAACTATGGTTACAATTGGTTGTGAGCCTCTATATGGGTGCTAGGAAGCAAACTCGCTATTCTGCAGGATAAGTGCTTTGTCTTAATCCAAGAGCTTTATCAGAAAGAAATTTTAATCACTGTCCACTGCCTACTCTGTTTCTATTGAGATGCCCATATATTTTTCTTTAAGTCTATTACTATATTATATTACATTTATTGATCTAAATATCTTGAACTGGTATTACATCCTAGTATGAAACCAACTTGCCCATGGTGTGTGATGTCTATGTGATCTTGAAATTTTAGTAATTTATTGAGGGATTTTTGCTTCCGTGTTCATCAATGAGACTGGTCTATATTTGCTTTCTAGATTTCCTTTGGTAGTTTTCTGATTCTTCCTATTTTGCAGAAATATTTTGAGAAGTAATAGTATCAGATCATTTTTGATAATTTGGTAGAATTTAACAGTAAGTCCATCTGGGTCTGGACATTCTTTGTGAGAAAAGATTAATCACTGCTTCAATTTCCTTGTTTGTGTGAGTCTGCTTTGACTCTTGCTTGCAATAGATCTTCTAATTCAAGCTTGTCATGTCTTATGCATTTAAAATTATTCTTTGATCACCCCCCTCTAGGGGGGAGCAGCCTTACCATGCCACAGAGAAAGACAAGTCAGTCAGTCCTGATGAGACTTGATAGGCTAGGGTCAGACGGAAGGGGAGAGGACCTCTGCTATCAGTAGATTTGGGGAAGGGCATGGGAGATTAGGGAGGGCTGATGGGATTGCAAGGGGACAAGGGAGGGGGCTACAGCTGGGATACAAAGTGAATAAACTGTAATTAATAAAAGAAAATAAATAAATAAATAAATACATTTTAAAAATTCTTCATTTCATCTATATCTTCCCTTGTTTCTAAAATAAGTTTCAAAATATTCCCTAGTGATATCACTGAATCTGTTGTAACAACTCTTTTTTTCATCCCCAAGTTTTTCATTTAGTTTGGGTATAGGCTGATCAATCTTGTTAAACGTTTTTTTAATCAAGTCATTTGTTATTTCTATGTTGTTTTCTTTGTCTTTATTTCTTCCATTTCTGTTATGAGTCTTGCTGTTCTCTACCCACCTGTTTCATTTGTGCTTGGCTTTTTATCTCTTTTCTAGAACTTAAGCAGCATCATTCAATTATTGATTTCTCTTCTTTCTGACTTTTCACTATGATCACCTGTAGATATAAGCAGTCCTTTTAGGACTGCCTGAGCGCTATCTCAAAAGCTCCTTTGGGTTTGGTAAGTATTTTCTTTTTTTTTTTTCTTCATTATTATTAGTAGTAGTATTTGTATTAGTATTATTATTAGTGGTAATAGTAGTAGTTCTTATAATTTATTTACTTTGTATCCCTGCTATAGCCGCTTCCCACATCTCCTCCAGGTCTCACCCTCCCTCCCGCTTTCCCCCATGTCCTTTCCCTAGTCCAGTGATAGTGGAGGTCCTCTTCCCCTACTGTCTGTCAGGTCTCATCAGGATTGTCTGGATCCTCTATATGTATGGCCTAATAAGGCCACCTCACCAGGGAAAATGATTAAAAAGCAGGCAACTGAGATCATGCCAGAGACGGCCCCTGCTCCCCTTACTAGTGAAGCCCAATGGAGACTGAGCTGCCCAGTCTCAGCTTAGATGGGCTACCTCTAAGAAGGGGTCTAGGTCCATCTCTAGGGGTGGTCCTTGGTTGATTCATCAGTCTCTGAAGAGGACCCTGGGCCCAGATTTTGGCACTGTTTGTAAACTCTCTTTAAATCTCCATGCCAGGATATTTCAGTGATTTACTTTTTGTTGAAAAATGTGTTGTTTAATCTTTAAGTATTTATGTACAATTTAAATGCCTCCCTCCTACCATCCCCTCCCAGCCACCGTTCCTGAACCCATTCCTCCCTCCTTCAAATTAGTAGCCTTGTTTTCTTTGATTATTATTGGTGTGTCTGTATGTGTGTGTGTGTGTGCATTTAAATGTATACACCAATGTATGTAAATTCAATGTTCTGAGTCAATTCTTCTACTTGTGTATATATGGTTTCAGAGTTTACCACTCTAAATTGAACAGCAAATAAAGGGTTTCATGCCTGGGTGAGGCCAATTCTCCTTTCTCAATAGTCATTAGTTGCCTATAGTTCTTTGTGTAGGTGTGGGACACAGTGATCTTGTTTTTCTTTCTCAGTAACATGCCCATGGCTGTTGCCACTGCTCTGGCATTGTTTGTACACCCATTTCTATGAGAGACTGTTTCACAGATAACTTCCTGCTGTTCTGGCTTTTACAGTTTTTCCACCCTTCTGTGTTGTTCTGAGTTATGGATGCAGGAGCTGTGATAGCAATATATCCATTGTAGCTTGGTTCTTCACAGTCTGTTAATCTCTGAATTGTGCCAAATTGGAGTTTTCTGTGATCGTCTCCATTTGGTGGAATGACAGTCCTACTCTTCTTCCCTTTTCTCCTCCCATGCTCCTCCCCTGTTCACTGATAAGGGAGGACCTTCTATATGACCCTAGCCTATCAGGTCTCATCAGGAGTGGCTGCATTGTCTTCCTCTGTGTCCTGATAAGGCTGCTCCCCCTCAGGGGGAGGTGATCAGAGAGCCTGTCATTGAGTTCATGTTGAAGTCTTCTTTTACATCCAAGGTTCTGATTGAGAAGGGTTTGCTGTTGCTGTGACTTTATTTGTTGTTCTGGTTAGTTGCTTATTAGTTCTTTACTTCCTCTGTGTTAAAGCTGAATATTTGCTGGTGTACTGGGCTAGAAATGAGGGATTTTCTCAATTCTCTGTAAATCTGTTTCTTTAATAAACTGTATTCTATGTGTATCATGGTCTTTCTTCTTTAAGAATATACTTCATTATCATGAATTTTCTAAATTTGTATCTTAAAATATTTTTATTTCTATATCTTTTTGTTGTTGTTGTTGTTGTTGGTGGTGGTTGGTTGAATGGCCTCCCCCTCAACAGATATTTGCCTACCGCTGCCTCCCAAGTGCTGGGATTGAAGCCATGTGCCACCATTGCCTAGTCATATTTTAGAGTTTAATGTTTATGTTTATAATCCTGGCTGTAAAGAATTTCTTTTCAGGGTTTAAAATATGTCATTCTATGTTTTCCTATGTTTTAGAGTTAGACAAGTCTGACATTGTTCTGATGCCTCTGCTTTTGTGTCTTAATTGGTGCTTACTATTCAGTTTAGTTTTGGTTTTTTTTTTTTTTGGGCTTTGCAGTTTTGACATCTTGTTTGTGAGACGTTTTAGAGACATCTTCTCTACTCATGTTTATTGGGTGTTCTACATGCTTCTATACTAGAGAGCTACTTATTTCTCTCTGTTTAAGAAAATCACAGCTAGCCAGACCCACTGGTGAACACCTGTAATCCCAGCACTTGGGGAGGCAGAGGCAGAGGCAAGCAGATGTCTGTGTGCTTGTATCCAGCCTGGTCTATAAAAGAAAGTCCACGGAAGCCAAGGTTACACAAAGAAACTCTGTCTTAAAAAAAAAAAACAGGAAGAAAAAGAGAGAGAAGAAAATAAAGAAAGAAGAGAAGAAAGAAATATAGTGAAACTCCTGTGAAGGTCATTATACTACCTCAGCTCTTTGTCAGTTCTATGGATTCATTGTTTTTTGTTCATTCATTTCATTGTGTTTTGGTCCTTAAGCAAAGTTTGTCTCAGAATATTTAGAGTTGTGTTAATGCTCTGTAATTTTTTTCTCTTTGTATCTGTCTGTTTTAATGTCTCAATGATGTCTTTCAACCCTGATTCATGCTCGTTTACTGACTATATTTATAGCAATATTTTCTGTTGTGTTATTTGATTGATATTTTCATTTCAAAAATTTCTATGGGATACTTTTTCTCTCACTTGGTGAATTCTCCCTTTATATTTTAATTTCTTTACTCCAACACGCTAATTTATTTTGTTAACTTTGGTAATTCTCTTCTCTTTGATTTGAATTAGTTTTGTAAGTTTCTTTGTCAAGTCTTGAGTTAAACTGTTTACAAGTTAACTGTAATCATCTACTTGATCTGTGGAAGTCTTTAAAATACAGTGTATCTTTCCTCACTTACATGTTTACTTACTGGTGATGAGAAAGGCTATCTATCTGTGATGTTTTCAAAGTGTAATGATGTCTAAACTTTTTGTGTTTTTGTTCATGGTTTAGTTTTGCCTTTGTGTTAGGGGCATATGTGAACTCTGGTTTAGAATTTTTTATTTCTTCATTGTTTTTGTTTCTTTTATTTAATATGAAGTCCTTTTGGTGTTCTACCTGTACTTAGTTTAGATTTATGTTGGGGGATGAAGAGTCATCTACAGTCTCAGTTTTAGCTTCAAGGAAAGATACTGTGCTCTAGACTTGTATCCCTTACAAGTTTCACCAAGAGGAGTAGTGGGGTCCTATTTGTTGATATCTGGCTTTTGACTAAAGGGAAAATTTCTACTTTTCTTTATCACTTGCTCTGAGAGTTTTCCACCTGCACTTCAAAGAGTTCCCATTCATAAGGACTTCTTTGGGGTGCCATCCAGTATCTTCCACTCCCGAAGTTGCACAAACAGACCCACCTCCACCCATAGAATCTTAGAGCTCCAGTCTTGAGCTCACATATCAAGTTTTGTTCTTTGGTTGGCGGTTCAATCTCTGTGAGCCCGAATGGCCCCAGGTTGGTTGATTCTGTAGGTCTTCTTTTGATGTCCTTGACCCCCCTGAATCCCTCGGTCCCTCGGTCCTTCCTCCCACCCTTCCACTCTTCTGAGCTCACCCTATTGTCTGGTTGTGGGTCTCTGCATCTGTTTCCAATGGCTGCTGGAAGAAGCCTCTCAGAAGACAGTTATGCTAGACTCCTGTCTGCAAGCATGGCCGAGTTTCATTAATAATGTCGGAGGTTGGCTCTCTCCCATGGGGTGGCTCTCAGGTTTTCCCAGCCTTTGGTTTGTCATTCCTTCAATCTCTGCTCCATCTTTATCCCTACACTTATTGCAGGTGAGACAAATTTTGGGTTGAAGGTTTTATGGGTGGGCACGGGCTGGACCTAGACTACCTACGTAAGTGTAACAGTTGTGTAGCTTGGTCATCATGTGGGTTCCTTAATGATGGGAGTAGAGGCTGTCTATTGCCTGCCTTCGGACTCTTCTTCCTTAGCTGGGCTGCCGTGTCTGGCCTCCGTGGGAATGGATGTGCTTAGTCCTGCTGATACTTGAGGTGTCAAGGTGGGTTTGGTATTCCTTGGGGCCTTCCTCTTCTCTGAGAAGAAGAGAGAGAAATGGGGGGTGGCGAGAGGCCATGAGGATGGTACTGTAAAGAGAAGAGGGAGTGGACTGGTATCAGGCTGTAAAGTGATTAATTAAATTTAAAAAGAAGAGTTATATTGGAAAAAAAAGTTTTGTTCCCTTTTGTTTGCATGCTCCTTTTCTCTGTGCTTTCTACCTTTAAATTTAATTTTAAAAATAATAATTATTTATTATTATTATAATTTATTACATATATTCAATTTGTATTCTGGCTGTGGCCCTCTCCCTCATCTCCTCCCAATTCCACCCTCCCTCTTCTCCCCTTATGCCCCCATCTAGTCCACTGATTGAAAGCTATTGCTGAGTTACTTTCTAGAACTTTTTCATCAAAAGTGTTTTCTCATTATTATGTCTAAAAACCCCAAGTTGGTGTATTAAAATTTAACATGTTTAAATCCACTTTTCCTTAATTATGGTTGTTATTTATATATCTGTTTTTATGTGCTGTTAAACTTTTGTTTACTTGTCGTGTTTCTCTCAAATTTTACTTACTAACATTGGGGCCCTTTACAAGTTAATTTATTTTCCCATTGCATTTTTATAACATTTTCAGTTATTGCATTTAATTTTTAAATTGTGGTTATTTTAATTGGATGTTTTCAATATAAGCCTTTAAAATTCTTTGAATTATTTGATAGCAACAAAGACAAAATGAATCTATTGACATAATGCACAAATAATGGAACCGTTCATTTAATTCAAATAAAGGTATTAAGGACCTATAGAACACTTGTGTATACTGTATTGTGCATTTTTGACAGTAATCATTAGTGGGCTGTACTGTTTTTGCATCTATAATTAGTGGCCTTTCATTTACTATAATTCCTAGGGAAACCAACACTGTATCTATGTGACAAGTGTTAAATTTATAAATTTTAAGGAAAAAAGGCAATATTGCAATTAATCTACACTGTTTATTCCACATATTTGAAAGCAGTGGTAAATTGGGACTGATAAGATAAAACAAAACTAATATTGAAATTGGATAAAACAAACAAAGAGAAGTAAAAAAAAAGACAAAGAGAAGCACAAGAAAAAGATACACACTTGTTTGCACACTCAGGAATTTCATAAAAACTCTATATAATAAACTATCCTCTTTATGCAGAGAACCTAAAGGGTGAAAAAAGAAGAAATCTATAAATAAAACTAAAAATTAAAAGTAAGACAAATCCTTTTTTCTATAAGGGGGGGAGACCCCTGAGAGCACATTTTTAGAGGAGGAACCTCCAGTGAGGCTGCTAATTTTGCTTTCTGCTGTCCACCCACTGCTGGGCATGCGGCACAGGTGTACAGCAGTTTGTTTTCCCAGGGAGAATCCCTGAGAGGACAAAAACGCTTTTTTTCTTTTTTTTTTTTTTCAAATGGTTATTAATTGTAGATTGTTTCTGGGTTCCAGATGGGGACATTTGTCCACTTCTTTCAACTGTATAATCTCAATTGTGCAGACCACTACAGACACTGTAAGCTACTTCAGTCTCTGTGAAGGCTCAACAATGGTGTTGATGGCATTGACTCAGAGGGCCTTGGTTTCTTGATGTCCTCCATCTCCTTTGGCTCTTAAAATGTTTCCTCCTTCTCTTCTCCAGAACACTGAGGAGATGTATTTGATAGAGGCATCCTTTTGGGGACTGCGTGTTCCAAGATCTCTCACTCTCTTATATGTCTGGTTATGTATTATGTATCTCTGTTCTTGGTCCTATCTGCTGCAGGGGAAGCATCTCTGATGATAATTGATCAGGACACTGATCTGAGTATAGCAGAATGTTATTTTTTAAGTTATTTTATTGAAACTTAACAGCTAATATCCATATACAAATGAATGCATACCATACTTGTCTTTTTGGGTCTGGAATACCTACATTAGTTAGGGTTTTCTAGAGTGACAAAACTTACAGGTTGTGGTCTAGCCTCTAGCAATGGCTGCCTATGAATGGAAGGTCCAAGAATACATGAAGCTGGATTTCTCAGTTGGTCCTCAGTAAAAGCCTGAATCTCAAAGCAGCAGGTGAATAAATGAATTTGCTGGCAAGGTGAAAGCAAGAAGGAAAAAACCAGATTCTTCCATGTCCCTATAGACATTTCCAGCAGAAAGCCCAAATTAGAGGTGGGTAAGGCCACTTTGCCAGGGGGAGGTGATCAAAGAGCAGACAACTAAGTTCCCGCCAGGGACTTCCCCTACTCCCCTAACTAGGGATCTAGGTTCTCTCCATGCATGGTCCTTGGTTGGAGTATTGGTTTTGTAGAACCCCCTGAGCCCAGAGTTTTTGACTCTGTTGGTCACCTTGTGGAGCCCCTGTGCCTTCCAGGTCTTTCTATCTCCCCCTTCTTCCATAAGATTCTCTGTACTCTGCTCAAAGTTTGGCTATTAGATTCAACATCTACTTTGATACCTTGCTGGATATTGTCTTTCAGAGGCTTTCTGTGGTAGGCTCCTCTCCTCTTCCCTGTCTTCTCCCAGTAGGAGAAACATACTAAAATCTAAGTCCTAAAGAAGCTAAAGGAAGACCCTAGGGAAGATGCTTAATCCTCATTCAGACGCACATAAGTCTTTCCTTGCTTGGTTAGAGTTATTCCAAGATATTTTATATTATTTGAGGCTATTGTGAAAGATTTGTTCCACTGATTTCTTTCTCAGTCCAGTTGTCATTTATATACAGGTGAGCTATTGATTCTTGTTACTTATTTTTGCATTCAGCTACTTTTTCTGACAGTGCTTATCAGTTGTATGAGTTTCCCAGTTGGAAATTTTAGGGTCATTTATATAAACTATCATAGAATCTTCAAATAAAGCTACTTTGAATTGTTTCTTTCCAATTTGCATTCCGTTGATCTTCTTCACTTGTCATACTGCTCTAGCTAAGACTTCAAGTACTGTATTGACTAGGCATGGAGAGAGTGGAAAACTTTGTCTTTTGATTTGCTTTGAGTTTTTCTCCATTTAATTGATCCTGGTTATGGTCTTGGTATAAACTGCCTTTATTATGTAGAGGTATGTATTCCTTGTATTCCTAATTGCCTCAAGAATTTTATCATAGAGAAGTGTTGTATTTCAAAGAGCTTTTCTGCACCTGATGAGATAATTATATAGTTTTGTTTTTGTTGCTGTTGTTTTTTGTTTGTTTGTTTGTTTGCTTATGTGTGAAGGGGTGCCATTCCTGAATGTCCTAGATGAACCCTTCTTGACCACATTGGACAATGGTTTTGATGTGTTCTTTGGTTTGTTTTGCAGGAATATTTTTTTGAGATCTTTTGTATTTACATTCATATGGGATATTGGTCTGTGATTCCCTTACTCTGTTGGATCTTTATGTAGTTTGGATATTAGTGTGACAGTGGCCACAGGTTACTTTCCTTTCCTTTAAGTAAAATAAGACATGTGTTTTATGTTTCTTAAAATATAGAGAAATGAAGAGTAAATTAACTTTTAAAACTAAAATAATTTACATCATAAAATGATATTTTATAATATGTGATTACAATTATACTCAAAAGATTTTAAGAATACAAAATTTTATATAGTTCATTAGCAAAGAAAAATCTAAATACAAATAGTCAATTGTTTTTCTTGTGATTGTTTTTCCATGGAAGCTTGTCTTCTAGCTATAGAAAAAAGATAAAACCCATAATGATAATTTGCAAAAAATATTCAATTAATTCCTTTACTTTATGTCATTTGATCCTTGCAAAAGAGAATAAAGAGGCAACTTTGAAATTATATTCTAGGCCTCATTGATTCAAATTCTGTCATTTCTTTTTGTAAATGTCATAATTTCAAACCCTACTAATACTAGTTTATTTCCCGAAACCCTCTTTAATGAAACTCCAATATGCACTATGCAGCCACTGTCCAAATGTATGAGACAAATTTTCCCAGGAGACAAATTCATAGCAATTTGGTTTATGGATATATAATAGATTTATAGAAACTTTAATGTCAAAATATGGTTTTCATTCTTACAGATCTTAGGAAGTAGACATTGCATTGATAAAGACATACTTCTGTAGTATTTATTACAATAACTGAAAAACATTTCAGTTTGCTTGATTAATTTTTTTTCATTGGTTATGTTAGATTTTAGCTTACTAAATATCCAAATGTGCTTTGAATCTTTAAAGTAAATATAGTATGTGTCTTTCTCTTTTCTTTCTTTCTTCTTTTTATTTATTTTTTCTTTCTTTGTAGGTATCAAGTTTCTTGTTTCAAATGACAGCTAGGCTACAGTTATAGTAACATAAAGAAAAATAAAATAAAAACAATTTTATATGATCCCTAGGTTTAGACCCCCTCAAAAGGGTTTGGTTTTTATCTTTGTTTTTTGTTTTTTAACCAGGGAATTATTGCTTTTATTTTTTTTTCTAAGCAGAAGGCTTAGGGATCAAGGTGTACCTTTCTCTTGGTATAATTGAATATTTTATTTGGCAAAAGGTTTACAAGACTTTTGAAAGCAAACTTATTATATATTTTTCATATAGTTTTAATTATTTGAGAATTTCATGCATAGTGTTTCATTATATTTGTTCTACTCCCTCATCTTCTTCCTGAACTACGTTCCTATTCCATACCCATCACACTTGTCTTCTTTATTTTCACAATGAGTTAAAATAGCGCTGCTTCTACTGGTGAATGTTAGAATTTTGGCTGACTGTAGCTATCAATTACCAATAGCTTCTTAAACTAGGAGTGAGAGTACATAACTACCTCCACCTCAAGTCTTCATTGTAAGATTTGGAGTACAGAGCTAAAGAGAGAATTCTCTGTAGATGAATATAGCATGGCAGAGAAACACGTAAAGAAATGCTCAATGTCCTTTGTCATCAGGGAAATGCAAATCAAAACGACCCTGAGATTTCACCTTATACCCATCAGAATGGCTAAGATCAAAAGCTCAAGTGACAATGCATATTGGAGAGGGTGTGGAGAAAGGGGAACCATCTTCCATTGCTGGTGGGAATCTAAACTTGTACAACCACTTTGGAAATCAATCTGGCACTTTCTCAGACAATTAGGAATAGTACTTCCTCAAGATCCAGCTATACCACTCCTAGGCATATATCCAAAATAAGCTCAAGCACACAACAAGGCCATTTGCTTAACCATGTTCATAGCAGCTTTTCTTGTAATTGCCAGAACCTGGAAACAACCCAGATGCCCTCAATGGAGGAATGAATACAGAAATTTTGGTACATTTACACAATAGAATACTAGTCAGCAATTAAAAAAAAGGAAATCGTGAAATTTTCAGGCAAATGGTGGGATCTAGAAAATATCATCCTCAGTGAGGTATCCCAGAAACAGAAACACACACACAGTATATACTCACTTATAAGTGGATATTGGACATATAATATAGGATAAACATACTAAAATCTGTACACCTAAAGAAGCTAAGCAAGAAGGAGGACCCTGGATAAGATGATCAGTCCTTATTTAGAAAGACAAATTGGATGGACATTGTAAGAAGGAGAAAACAGGAAACAGGACAGGAGCCTACCATAGAGGGCTTCTGAAAGACTCTACACAGTAGTGTATCAAAGCATATACTGAGACTCATAACCAAACTTAAGGCAGAGTGCAGGAAATCTTATGAAAGAAGGGGGGGATAGTAAGACCTGGAGAGGACAGGAGCTCTACAAGGAGAGCTACAGGACCAAAAAATCTGGGCCCAGGAGTATTTTCTAAGACTGATACTCTAACCAAGGACCATTCATGGATATAACCTAGAACCCCTGCATGATGTAGCCCATGGCAGCTCAGTCTCCAAGTGGGTTTCCTAATTGGGAACAGGTAATGTCCCTGACATGAACTCAGTGAATGTCTCTTTGATCACCTCCCTTTCAGTGGGGAGCAGCCTTGCCAGGCCACAGAGGAGGACAATGCAGCCAGTCCTGATGAGACCTGATAAGCTAGGGTCAGATAGAAAGACCTCCCCTATCAGTGGACTTGGAGAGGGGCATGGGAGGAGATGAGGGAGGGAATGTGGGATTGGGAGGCAATGTGGGAGGGGGCTCCAGTTGGGATACAAAGTGAATAAATGTAATTAAAATAAAAAAATAAAAATTTCATTAGAAATTTTTAATATGAATTTATAGGTCTTGAACATGCAAAGTGACACAGTAATCTCTTCTATGTAAATTCTCTATTTTGACCAGAAAACACTATTCTTGTAGTTAGTCACCAACTCTGTATCTTACTATTGTTTTAATCCTTCTTTCATAATGCTGCATGAATCTTGGGAGAAAGAGTATGTAATACATGCTCAGTTTAAGACTGAATATTTTATACTCATTTAATTTTTGCACCTTGACCAGTTGACTATCTGTGCTAATTTTCATCTGCTGAAATGCAATCTTTTCTGATGAGGGTTGTCTGATGCCCAAGTCAATGGATATAAGAAATAAGTTCTTAGGAGATAATTTATTACTATATCCCTTTAGTAAGGCAATAATAGTTGGTTCTCCCCTAAGGTGTTTATTATGTCTTAGTCACTGCTCCATTGCTGTAAAGAGAAATCATGACCATGGAACTCTTATAAAGGAAAACCTTTAATTGAGGGCTTAATTACAGTTACAGAAACTTAGTCCATTATCAGCATGTCAAGGAAGATGGTGACAGGGATCATAGTGGCCAGTCAGGCATGGTGCTGAAGAAATAGCTGAAAACTACATCCTGACCATGAAGGAGAAGCAGGAGGAGGAGGAGGAGGAAGAGAAAGGAGGGCGGCTGGCATAGGTTTCCTTAATGGCACAGGCCACCCACAGTGACACACTTCCTACAAGAAAGCCACACCTACTCTGGGACCACACCTTTATCCTTTTAAACACTTCCATTTTCTAGTGACTATGCATTTGAATACACGAGACTAAGGAATTATTTTTATTCAAACCACTAAAACCCCTCTAGCCATGAGTTGTGGCTCCCAACACTATGTCAGATGTAGGTTCAGTATTGTAGAGTAGCCTTAAATACTCAACCATGGCTTACTATCATGGCATATGTTCCACTATTGCAACAGAGACCATGTCTTAAAAGACCAGTTGTTTTTGGTTTTCAGGGTCCCCAGACTGATAACATTGGTGAGGACTTTTCTTCCATGGAAGCATGCACCCCAGCTTCTTCTAAAACTGTGAAAGTTAACCATTAGAGATGAGGCTTTCAGGGCATTACCAGCTTGATTTCTCCATGTTCTATGACTTAAGTGTGTGCCGTCTTTAGCAATGCATTCTTACCATCCAGTTGTGAAGAATAGCCAAGAGCACTGAAAATAGCCTCAAATATTGAAATGGATTTATAGGAGTTCATTGTACAAAAATTCCAATAAAAGTAACACATTCTTTGCTTTGTTTTTTTTTAAATCAGCCTGAGAGTGTTGTTCCATCTCCATTATAGAGTAACTCTATTAAAACTATTTTATATGTGTATATGATTATTTTTTAAGAAGCTTATGCAGTATTAGGTTTTTATATAAATGTTTCAAATGATCTTTACTATTATTTATCTCTCCTTATACTTCCTTCTCTACTCTATCCTCCAATTCCACCACATGTAACCCTTCCTGATCCTTTATTTTCTTCTTTTCATTACTGTGTTCTTCTCCCATTGAAAGGCCATCCCCATCATACCCTGTTATTAATTTGTATTCTATATGAATACACAGATACAAAGATTTAAAACAAAATCTAGAAATGAGAAAATACACCTGACATATATCTTTCTGTTCTAGGTTACCTCACAAAGAATGAATGTTTCCCACTGCATCATTTTACAAGAGGATTTGTTGATTTTAATTTTCTTAACAGCTGAATAATATTTCTTTGTGTATTGATACCCCATTGTATTATCAAATCAACACTGATGGACATGTATATTATTTCCATTTTCTGGATGTCAATAGATCACTGATAGACAAAAAAGTATCTTTGTAGTAGAATGCAGTCTTTAGAGAGTATGCTCACAAAGAATGTTGCTAGATTTTGTGATAGATAAAATTTTAATCTGCGTGAGACACTATCGTGGCTTTCCCACCTTGCACTCTGAACAACAGTGAGTAGCATTCTTATCATCTATATTTATTTTCTGTTTGTTTGTTTTGTCTTTATCTTAGCCATTCTAGAATAAGAAAAACTCTCCAAATTGATTTAATTTTCATTTCCCTAATGACTAATGATGCTTAACTTCTAAAAAATATTCTATTGCAATTTGTATTTCTTCTCTAGAGAACTCTGTTTGGTTTCCTGTTTCATTTTTGTTGTAGTTATTAATATTTATTATTGATTTATCATTTAGTTAAATAGTGGTTATTCCTAAAACAGCTCTATACCAAAATCACCACACAGTGAATGGGATTTACATAATTAACCTAGAGCACAATGCTGGGCAATAATTATTCCATCCTAAACTTCTAAGCCGACATATTTTCCTCCCATTCAGATTTCACCCATTATGCTTGCTTTTAGTCATATCTTGGGCCTAGTCCCATCTTATCATGTGGTTCCAAGTCTACTCCTGTGGATTCTCTCTCCTCCCCTCCTCTCTTTCTTTCCTCTTCCTCCCACTCCAGACCAGGATGTCCCACCCTATTCTCTCCATTGTTCAGCATTGGCTGGTTGTTTTATTGACAATACAGAGAACAAATGATGACATGTTTACACAAACTTGAGTCCAGTGATGCTCAAAATAAGCATCCCAATGCAATGTCCAGACTGAAACCAGATAGTGGGGGAGAGAAATCAGCATTTGAATAAATAAGGGTAAATTGTATACATTCCAAAAGAACATTATACCAACAATTTTTTTAAAAAATATTTTTTATTTTTTAAATTATATAAAATTACATTATTATCACTTTTCCTTCACATCTTAGATAATTAGATAATACAGAGACTTTAAATTCTACCTTTCCTATTTGTGTCCTCTTTTATCTCATTTATTTATTTTATTTTTCCAAGATTTTGACTACTGTATTGAACAGGTATGAAAAAAATTGGACATTCTTCCTTGTTCTGGTTTTAGTGTAGATGCTTTGAAGTTGTCCTATTTGATGTGACATTGACTGTGGACTTGCTGTATATTGCCTATATTATGCTAAATTATGTCTCCTGAATTCATAGATTCTGTAGACTTTCATGTTGAATGGATATTGGATTTTGTTAGTGGCTTTTTCTATATCTGAAAAATGATCATGTGCTTCCATCCACTAGTTTATTTATGCAGTGGATTACCTTTACCAATTTATATATATATTATAATATTCCTAAACGTCTGGGAGCAAGACAAACTGATCATGTGTACAATCTTTTTGATATATTTTTAATTTTTATTGCAAGCTCTTTATGAAGAATTTTATATTTATGTTCATCTGAGTTATTACTTTGCAATTTTCTTTTTTGTTGTTGTTGGGTTTTTATCCGATTTTGGTATCAGAGCAATACCAAATTTGATACATATATGTGTATAAGCACAATTAGAGGAAAAGACCAGGTAGGAATATACACTAAGGTTTAAAGAGAAGAAATGGGAAGGAAGAAAGGATGTAATAATATACTATTCCACAGAGGGCCTTTAAAGACTCTATCCAGCAGGGCATCATAATAGATGCTGAGACTCATAGCCAAACTTTGGGCAGAATGCAGGGAATCTTATGGAAGAAAGGGAGATAGAAAGTCCTGCTAGGACAGGAGCTCCACAAGGAGACCAACAGAGCCCAAAATATGGGCCCTGGGGGACCTTGCCTAGACTGATGAACCAACCAAGGACCACCCATGGAGAGGACCTAGACCGCCTGTTCGGATGTAGCCCATAGGTAGTTCAGTGTCCATGTGGTTTCCCTAGTAAGGGGAGCAGAGGCAGTCCCTGCCATGAGCTTGGTTGCCTGATCTTTGATCATTTTCCCCTGGCAAGGTGGCCTTTCTAGGCCATAGAGAAAGAGGATCCAGACAGTCCTATGAGAGTGATAAGCTAGGGTCAGATGGTAGGGGAGGAGGACTAGGAGACATAGGGGATAAGAGGGAGAGAAGGAGGGTGGGACTGGGAAGAGGTAAGGGAAAGAGCTAGAGTAAATAACTTGTAGTTAGTAATTAATAATAATAATAATAATGAGAAAAGAAAAATGGGAATAATAAAATCTCAAAACCAAATAAAAAAACTAATTTGGAAATGGTTCTTTTATGTTTTAAAAAATAATTTAAGAGTAGTTTCTAATTTCTTGGTTGCTAGAAATTTAAAATTCATTTATGAAGTTCAACTTTTGCCCATAGCATTTTTATTTTATAGTTAAATTCTATAACCCAACAAAATCCACAAATGTTTTCGAAAGGACAAGTTTAATTATTATTGATTCTCCTGTAGTTTATATTAGTAGACTGGCTTACTAGGGAGTCTGCTTAATGTTCTGTTCTTTTCATAGCCAACTGGTGTAGTGCCTTTTATGGCAGATAAAATTGTCAATACTGAGGTACTAACTGAAGGGTTTTCATGTATTAAATGTAAATTTAACCTCAATTAAAGAAATACCTTAGATGTTACTAAATCTTCCTCTGTATTTCTAAAATCTCAACAACATCTCATCTACCTACTGCTGTGGTTAAAATAATTAGAATTGCATTCATAAAATGTACTTCATTTGTTCATGGAGATCAAATATCCCATATTTCAATGTATAAGGGGTTTAAATAAGAAAACATAAAAGAATGGCTTAACCACTTCATCTGTAAAAGAAAGAAATTATCACTGAAGTGGCATTTTCTTTTTGATCCTTATTATATGAAGTGATATGAGAAGCGTGCCATAACTGGCTTGGCTGAACAGGACTCTAATCCAGCACTCAGGGAGGCAGAGAAAGGTCGATTACTTTGATTTTAAGGCCAGCCTGATCTGTAAAAGTGATTCCAGGAAATTCAAGGCTACACAAAGGAACCCTGTCTCAGAAAACAACAACAACAAAAACTGGTACCATAAATAATAAAAAGTCCTTCAGACCAAATTTAGCAAGCTTAGACATTTGGTAAATAAATATTTGTTGATAGAAAAAAAGGATGGAAAGGAAGGAATGGAGAAAAGGTAGAAGAAGAAGAGGGAAAGAAAAAGAGGAAGAAAGCAAGGAAGAGTCAGGGAAGAATGAAGAGCAGAAAGAAGGGAGGGAGAAAGTATGAGAAGGGAGGTAGAAATTTTGAACTGTGGACTGAAAGAACTGAGAAATATTTGAGTTTTCAAAGAGCAGAACATCATAGGATTTTCTTTTGTGAAGTTAGGCTGCATACTTTTGTCGTATGTTCTTTATTGACTTAATTAAAAGATATTTAATAATACTGTAAGAGACTAAAAGCTCAGGCCATGTGAGTCCTCTTCTAGGACTGGTGAGATATATCACTGGTGAATTCCTTTCAAAGTGTAGTTGTCATTAAATTTGTCCACTAACATTTTTTTTTAACAAATGAAACCTCCTAGTTGTCAACTGTTGATGCTGTGAATATTAGCTGAAAAAAGTTTTAAGAAAATCAACATCAGTGCTAATTATGTGTAGATTAGCATCTCAGACTGTTTAGCTGCTACAAACTACCAGATTATTTCCTGAAGTATCTCGATCTTAATATTCCTAGCATTAAGGCTGAAATTACATTGCAGTAAATAATTTAAAAAGCAAAAAGGGCATAGGAGATCTTTCAATCTTCTGATATCTTCTTCTATTTCTTTCATCAGAGACTTGAAGTTTTTTTTTCATAGAAGTCGTTCACTTGCTTGATTACACTTACACCAAGGTACTTTGTATCCTCTGTAGCTATTGTGAAGAGTGTTGTTTCCCTAATTTCTTTCTCAGTCTTTTGAATACATGAGGGCTACTGATTGTTTTTTGAGTTAATTTTGTATCCAGCCACTTTGCTGAAGGTGTTTATGAGCTGTAGGAGTTCCCTGGTAGAATTTTTGGAAATCATATATGTATAATATCGTATCATCTACAAATGTTGATTCTTTGACTTCTTCCTTTCCTATTTGAATCCCCTTGATCTCTTTTAATTGTCTTATTGCTCTAGTTAGGACTTCAAGAACTATGTTGAAGAGATATGGAGAGGGTGGGCAGCCTTGCCTTGTCCCTGATTTTAGTGGTATTGATTTAAGTTTCTATTCCTTTAATTTGATGTTGGCTACAGGCTGGTTGTATTATAGCTTTTACTATGTTTAGGTATGTGTCTTGTATCTTTGATCTCTCCAGGACTTTAAACATGAACAAGTGATGGATCTTATCAAATGTCTTTTCAGCCTCTAAGGAGATGATCATGTTCCCTGTGCTCATGGCTTGGCAGGATTAACATAGTAAAAATGCCCATCTTACCAAAAGCAATCTACAGATTCAATGCAATTCCCATCAAATGACCAACACAATTCTTTACAGACTTTGAAAGAAAAATTCTGAATTTCATATGAAATAACAAGAAACTCAGAGTAGCTAAAATAATCCTCTCCATCCCTGATCTCAAGCTGTACTACAGAGCAACAGTAATAAAAACTGCATGGTTCTGGCATAGACTTGAAGATCAATGAAATTGAATCAAAGATCCAGACATAAATCCACACACCTACAACACCTGATTTTTGGCAAAGATGCCAAAACCATATAATGGAAAAAAGATAGCATATTTAACAAATGGTGCTGGTCTAACTGGATGTCTACATGTACAAAAATGAAACTAGAAACTAGATCCATACTTATCACCCTGCACAAAACTAAAGTCCAAGTGGATCAAAACTTCAACACAAAACCAGACACACTAAAGCTGTTAGAAGAAAAAGTGGGGAAGAGCCTGGAACTTATTGGCACAGGAGACAACTTCTTGAACAGAACACTGACAGCACAGGCTCTAAAATCAACAATCAATAAATGGACCCTCATGAAACTAACACATTTCTGTAAAACAAAGAACACTGTCATCAGAATAAAACAACAGCCTATAGATTGGGAAAGTATCTTCACCAACAATAGATCTGACAGAGGGCTAATATCATGAATATATAAAGAACTCAAGAAGTTAAACAGCAACAAACCAAGTAACCCAATTAAAAAATGGGGTACAGAGCTAAACAGAATTCTCAATAGAGGCATATGGAATGGCAGAGAAACACTTAAGAAATACTCAGTATCTGTACTCAACAGGGAAAGGCAAATCTAATGACCCTGAGATTTCACCTTACACTCATCAGATTGACTAAGATAAAAAACTCAAGTGACAATACATGCTAGAGAGGATGTGGAGAAAGGAGAACTCTCTTCCACTGCTGGTGGGAATGTAAACTTGTACAGCCACTTTGGAAATCATTCTGGTGCTTTCTTAGAAAATTAGGAATAGTGCTACCTCAAGATCCAGCTATATAACTCCTAGGTATATATCCAAAATATGCTCAATTATACAACAAGGACATTTGCTCAACCATGATTGTAGTAGCTTTATTTATGATAGCCAGAATCTAGAAACAACCCAGATGACCCTCAGCTAAAGGTTGGATACAGAATTGTGGTACATTTACACAATGGAATACTACTCAGCAATTAAAAACAAGGAAATTATTAAATTTGCAGGCAAATGGTGGGAACTAGAAAATATCATCCTAAGTAAGGTATCCCAAAAGCAGAAAGGCACACATGGTATATACTCACTTATAAGTGGATATTAGACATATACTATAGGATAATTATACTAAAGCCTGTTTACCTAAAGAAGCAAAACAGGAAGAAGGACTCTGGGTAAGATGCTAGATTCTCATTCAGAAAGGCAAAGGGGATGATATTGGAAGAGGGAGGAAACAGGCAAGAGGACTGGAGCCTACCACAGAGGACCTCTGAAAGACTCTATCTAGCAGGATGGTAAAGCATATGCTGAGACTCAGCCAAACTTTGGGCAGAGTGTAGGAACCTTATAGAAGAAGAGGGAGATACAAAGGCCGGAAGGGGACCGGAGCACCACAAGGAGAGCAAAAAAAAAAAAAAAAAAAAAAAAAAAAAAAAAAAAAAAAAAAATCTGCGTTCAAGGGTCTTTTCTGAGACTGTTACTCCAACCAATGACGATGCATGGAGATAACCTAGAACCCCTTCAGAGACCTAGTCCATGGCAGCTCAGTGTCCATGCAGGTGTCCTAGTAAGTGGTAAGGGGGCTGTCTCTCACATGAACTCAGTGGCTGGCTCTTTGATCACCTCCCCCTGAAGTGGGAGGCGCCAGAGGAAGACAGTACAGACTCTTCTGCTGTTCTGATAGGCTAGTGTCAGATAGAAGGGGAGAAGGACCTCCCCTATCAGTGGAACTAGGGAGGGGCATCATTGGAGGAGAAGAGAGAAGGATGGTGGGATTGGGAGGGGACGAAGGAGGGGGCTACTACTGGGATACAAAGTGAATAAATTGTAATAAATAAAAAATAATTTAAAAAAATAAAAATAAATTTAAAAAGCAAAAAGAGAAATGGACTTAAAATCTCAATTTATGTGCTAAATGATATGGGCTGAGCATAACAGTTTCCCTTGAGATAGTATCTGTGAGCAAACTTTTATCAAAAAATGAAATAGTGTCTCTCTACTAAGTATTTCTTCAGTTATTTTTAAATGTGTATATCTGGATGGTCTCTCACCTTTCCTGATTCACATATTGACAGCTTTAATTACAGACATAGAGCCACACATATATGAAAGAAAATAATGCCTAAAATCAATTGTAATGACTGTATTTTAAACATTATTTTCTATTAGTTACCTAAAATGGGATGAAAAGTAAGGGAATAAAAACCCTTAGTGCAAAAGATCACTGAAAAAAAAATCAGTTACAAGGTGCTGGAGAGATGGCTTTAGAGTTAAAGGAGCTATTGTTCTTGCAGATCTCCAGAATTTGGTTCTCAGCACCCAAGTGGTGACTCACAAGCATCTGTAATTATAGTTGCTGCGATCCTCCACCCTCCTCTGACCTCATATGCACCATGCACTGTGCACATACACAAACGCAGGCAAAATACACACACACACACATACACAATGATTAATGATGGACAGAATATGTCTGTGAATTCCTAAATTTAAGAATATGATAAATGTCATTTATCATTATGATAAAAGTAACATTAGTGAATTTCTCCTAGAATTGTATTTATGTGGTAGTACTCATCATACCAGTGTGATGTATCAGTCATACGTGGTTTAGGATTTACATCAGTGCACATTTTTAATTCCTTGATCTCTGAAAAATACAAAGACAGAATGTTTAGCTTCAATTCTTCCATTTTTAGTAGGTAAAATAGAATTGGGCAGGCTCTGCTATGAAAAGGACATTGGTACAGATGTGGACTACAGATGTTAGCACTGAAAAGAAAAGTGACAGAGAAGAAAATAATGCCTCTTCAAATACACACTTTTAGCAAAGCAACCACTGAATGCAATCAAGAGAGAGTTCTGCAGTTATCATTAAATCATGGTTCCAGCTTTCTTGGAAGTGTGTCAAGAAATGAATGTTTGTTAATGTCCACATGTGCTGGCATTTACAGCCCTGTGTCACTGGGTACTATTGCCCTGTGTGGTGTTAGGACCGCTGTACTTGCCTTGTTCTCTGTCCCCATCGCACTACCATTGAATGCTGTCTCCCACACTCCATTCTTTGAGGTGGGGTAGTACAGCTTCTCACACTGACTGAAAAGCCTTAATCAAGGTAGGTCGGACAAAACACAAGGGCGGAGAAGAAGAGCTCTGTATTTGAGTATTGTGCTACACTCTTGTACTTGTTTTTACACTTTCATGAAGACAAGACACTTTTAAAAAATATTATCTGCCTATAATGAGAATGTACACTAATTCAAAACATTTTCATATGCCATTATCTTATCTTTGAAAACAAGGAGAAAATAGTTATTAAAATATTCACTTTTTACAGTGATATCTTAACTCAATACATTTTATCTGTCTTCAAATTCTTTTCATGAAAATTAAATATAATTAAATATATTATCATATTTTGTAAAAAAAGTATACAAAACTTAAATCTTAACAGTTTTTTTTTCCTAATGGGATAATCATAAATTCTAACTAAAAATATAATTTGCTTTTATTTTAGTAATACTTCTAAATTTATGAGGATTTTTCTATTTTAAGTGTATTTAAGGATTTTTCTATTTCCAATTCACATTCTACCTATGAAATTTGAAAACCACTGAGCTTATGGGATTTCTAATGCAGACCAGAAAATATTGCTGATAGATGCTTTCTATTCAGAGGGTTTCCTTTAATTTATTCATTTAACAAATATTCGTTTAGTACCTTTAATTTGCCAAGCACTATTTTGGGAATTAGAACAATGAATAAATTAGACAAAGCCCATGAGTTTTGGATGCTATAGTACAAGTGGGGAAGGTAGAAAACACCAGCAAGTCATGAATTATTAAAAATACACTATCCAGAGGCGACAGGGAGGGTTGATTTGACAGATACTTAGAGAATATATTAGAAGCAGAAGTTTGAAGGAACCAAGAGTATATGGCATCACATGGCTTCTTTTGCTTATATGATGCAAAAGAGAGAGGAGGGCTTCATTTGTTCAAAGAAGCAAGAAAGAACAGGACAGGAGCCTACCATAGAGGGCTTCTGAAATACTCTACCCAGCAGGATATTAAAGCAGATGCTGAGACTCATAGACAAACTTTGGGCAAAGTGAAGGGAAAGAGGGGGAGATATAAAGACCTGGAGGAGACTGGAGTGCCACAAGGAGAGCAACAGAACCAAAAAATCTGGGTTCAGGGGTCTTTTCTGAGACTGATACTCCAACCAAGGACCATGCATGGAGATAACCTAGAACCCCTGCACAGATATAGACCATGGCAGCTCAGTCTCCATGTGGGTTCACTAGTAAAAGGAACAGGGACTGTCTTTGACATGAACTCAGTGGCTGGCTCTTTGATTACCTTTCCCTGTTGGGGGAACAGGCTAACCAGGCCATAGATGAAGGCAATGCAGCCAGTCCTGATGAGACTTGGTAAGCTAGTGTCAGATAGAAGGGGAGGAGGACCTCCCCATCAGTGGACTGGGGGAGAGGCATGGGAAGAGAAGAGGGAGGGTGGCGGGATTGGGAGGGGATGAGAGAGGGGACTACATCTGGAATACAAAGTGAATAAATTGAAATAAAAAAAATTTAAAAAGGAAAAACAAAAAACAAAGAAACCAAAAAATGCCAAGGCTGTAGAATACGAGACTGTAGTGAGTTTCCAAGTGTAGACAACACGGTGTCTTTAAGATGAAGCTAGAAGAATATATAAGTAAACATTTTTAAAAATAGATGATTTGATCCTAGACTGTAATGAAAGACATGGTTATCAGAGAAAAATCACAACTGGGAATTGTATTTTTGAGGCAGTGTAGCTGTCTTTGTTGATGTGCACTATGAAGAGAATTGTCTGTAAAATCTTTTATGGGGTTTTGACTAAGCAACCCTAAGACATCAAGTTTCATGAAGGGTAGAGTAGGAGATGGGTCTTTAGTTTGTTTGTATTTGTGTGGTATTTGTCTTACCCTGTCCATATTCTGCCTCCTTTATTATTTTCATTATATTTATGTACATATGTATGGGCGTAACATATGTATACATGTATTTTAAAGTGGGGGCATTATTGTATCCACCAGGCCAAAAACTAAATAAATAAAGCAGGAGGAATACTTTCAACAGTAAAACTTGAAGGAACAAAAGCAGCCTGAGAACTTAGAGTAACCTATGCATCTTCAAATAGGAGTATGTCTTAGCAGAAGGCATGGTTACATGACACACTGACACACTGACACCTCATTTGGGGCTGTCATTCATAATGCCACTCTCATAATTTTCTAGCAAACTGAGATCCATTCTGAACCACCTGTCCGTGTTCTTCCACCACTCTAAATCAATCCTTACGTAGACTCCAGTCTCAAACTTTACATCCCTTATAGAGTAATGATCACAATTTACGAAATGTGTCACAAGCCCATTCTAAACTTTCCAAGTCCTAAGCTGAGTGCAAGTTCATTAACCCTGCAGATCAGTCTATGTAATGCTAAATATAAATATATAATACTGCTTGCTTAAATATTGAAAATCCTTATTGAAACCTGTTCTTATATATCCCCCATTCCAAATCTATATGTCTTGAAATAACACCACTTCCTATAGCTCTGACCTTGACCTTCATCTTCCTCCTCTTTGATGATATAATGATATAAATGACATAAACGATGATATAAATGATTCGGTTAAAAAGCATGACTTTATTTCTCTGAGCCTTAAAAAACATTAGAAACCTATTACTTCTAAAGAAACTTTTCGTGTATGTAAATATAGTTGAGTAGAGGGATAATAAGCTAATGTGCTGATCTTATGTGGTGAGAAGATTAACAGAGGTGTGTGGAATTTCTGAGAATTGTAAATTAACACTGTGTTATTAATCTTCATAAATATCACACCAAGGGCTCCCATTAGGTATAGAGAGAGAGGCAGTGACAAATGATTAAAACAAGGAAGGTGGCACATAAATTATAAACTTCCCCAGGAAGCAGCAACTCATATCTTTTAAACTAAGAAATGATAAATAAAAAGACAACTCTATATTCTTCGAAATTCATTGCTCAATTCAAGATTTATTATCTTCAATTATTTTTGTAAATGAAAGCTGACCCCTTTCCTATGAATAATATATTTTAAATATATATATTTTTACAGTTATAAAGTAGATTTACAAACACAAGATGGTTCTGAACTTGAATACATAGTAACAATTTCAAAAGTGTAGGCTTGGACAGAGAAGGGATGGTAAAGATTTCCTTTTCATTGCCACTACTAGGAATATCCTATTTTATTATTACACACAATATTTTTAAATTATGTTTTTTCACAATTTATTCATTATATAGCCCGATTGAAGCCCTCTTCCTCCGGGACTTCCTTGAGTCCCGTCCTCCCTCTCTCTCCCCCTCAATCCCCTTCCCCAGTCCACTGAAAGGGGGAGTTCTCCACTATTGCCATCTGCCCATAGCTTGTTAAGTCTCATCAGGACTGCCTGGATCCTCTTCCTCAGTGGCCTACCAAGGCTGCAAAACCAGGAGCGAGTGCTCAAAGAGCAGTCTACTGAGTTTATGATAGAGGCAGCCCCTGCTCCCCTCACTCACAGATCCACATGGAAACTGAGCTGCCAATCGGCCACATCTGAGCAGGGGGTCTAGGTCCTCTCCATGCATGGTCCTTAGCTGGTGCATCAGTCTCTGCAGGACCCCACAGGCTCATTTTCATTTCGTTGGCCTCTTTGTGGGGCTCCTGTCCCCTCCATGTCCCTGTATTCCCACCCCTTTCTTCCTCCATAAGACTCTTGTGCTCTGCCCAAAGATTAGCCATGAGTCTCAGCATCTGCTTCAATCCCCTGTTGGGTGAATTACACACAATCTTTATAGTGTGATGTATTTGATATTGAACTGTATTGTTTTTAGAGCTAAAATTTAAAATTACCAATACACTTGTGTTTTCACAGTGAAAATATGTTTAAATGATACTATATTTATGGTGCAAAATTAGGACATAGGATTACTGAAAGTTGTTGTGTTAGAATGACAATAGGAAAATAATTATATTATGTATATTTTCCAATGTTTAATGAAGCCCTAATACCCCAGATTATTTACATATCAGAGTCATAAAATATTTATGAGATTTTCTTTTTTAGAACTCTGCCTCACTAGCTGCTTGTATTCCAACCTAAAAAGTTTAGCTGAGGTAACATAGCTGGGAGTGTATGGCAGAGAAGTATGTTTTATTCATGGGCCAGGCTGCTCTTTCCCAGCAATGCAAATAAAACTGCATGTGAAGAAACAGCTGCTCTCGGAGCGCGTGTCTCCTCTGCTAAGGGAGCACAGCTGGAGAGAAGTGCAGAGCATTATCTTTGGTGAATCAAACAGACCAGGAAGACGCTTAGTAATACATATGTAATTCCACTGCCTTTGAAAAGCCCAGTTCATTCTCCCTCTCTTACTCCCAACACACTTTTAAAGCTGTGCCCTCTGAAAGAGGGAAGCCTATAACGATGTTATAGAATTCCAACATGAATTTTTCTAAAATTTAAAGCTGTATTTCTGCTACTATCTCTTCTCGTCCCCTTCCCTCTTTTTCTTTTTTTTTAATTTTATTTTTCTTTTTAGTTACATTTTGTTAACTCTGTGTCCCAGCTGTATCCTGCTCCCTCATTCCCTCCCCAACTCCACACTCCCTCCCTGGTCTCCTCCCTGCCCCTTTCCAAGTCCACTGATAGGGGAGGACTTCCTCCCCTTTCATTTGACCCTGTTTTATCAGGTATCTTCAGGGCTGGCTGCAAAGTCCTCCTCTGTGGCCTAACAGGACTGCTCCTCCCCTGGTGGGGAGGGAGGTCAAAGAGCCTGCCCTTGAGATCCTGTTAGAAATAGTCCTTGTTACCCTTACTTTGGAAAACTACTTGGTTACTGAGCTACCACGGGCCACATCCAAGCAGAAGTTCTAGGTTATATCCATAGATGGTCCTTGGTTGAGTGTCAGTCTCAGAAACGACCCTGTGCCTGGATATATTTTGTTTGTTCGCAAAGATTCATTAGCACCTACCAAGTTTTTCCCTTGGCCCAAGTTTATGGAGACAGTGCAGTTAACAGGTTAGGTCAGTAATAATGGAAATGAAGATATAGTGACTGAACTCCATCTTTCAAGGTCATCCTCATATCTACACAGAGATGTTTTAAATGAAGGACAAGCTGAAATTTTTTAAATGAAAAATGGCAGCAAAAGCAATGATGGAGAGGAAGAATAATTTGAAGAAGAGAAAAGAAAAAATGTGAAGAGAGAGAGCATGATTATTTTCAATCACTGACACAAAGGTTTCAAACAGATGGGAGGAATTTACAATTTTATTTGTGAGTACTGTTTTGCAGAGACCATGGCTAGTCCATCATCACAGAGTGCAGAGATGGCTCAGTGGTTGCTGAGAATTGCAGAGAACCTGGGTGCAGTTCTCAGCACTCACATATAATAGCCTGCAATTCCAGTTCCAGGGGACATGGCATCCTCTTCTGCATTCTGTGAGCTCCAAGCACATGTATGGAGTATATATTTCATGCAGACTTTTACACATTCACATAAAATAAAAATAAACAAATAAGTCTTTTTAAATGTTTAAAAAATGCTGCCAAATGTTCTCTGTCATCTGCTGTTGTGAATGCAATTCATGAACTATGACCCTGAAAACCTATTCTTCAACAGCTTTTTTCTTCCTGTTTTAAATCATAGATTTTTTTAGACAGCCCACTTCTCCATAGAGTCAGGCTGCAACAGTGCTGACATTTCCTAAGTCCAATATTAGTTTTCACTTTATTTTTAAGTTATGTTTCTGAGGATTTGGTGTATAAGCATTTTATTACCATCACTCCCTTCCACAAACTCCTCCCATGTCTCTTCGCTCTTATAACATAGTCTCTTATTTAATTATTATTATTACATGTACACACACATGCACACACATGTTCAAAACCTACTGAGTCAATTTAGCATTGCAATTACGTACGTATTCACTTTGGTATGGAAAAGTTGCAGGAGTTCATCCTTGAAGGAAACTATTCATTCCTCTTCTGCAAGCCATTGGCTCTTCTGATAGAGATGGAATCTATGGCGTTTCCCTTGTCCTTGTTGGCATGTCAGCATGTCAATATGCTGGCTTTAGTCAGGCAAAAATATTGTTAAATTTTGTAAGTGCATTTTTGTTGTACTATGCACATTATGTACAGGAAATCTTAGCTCTGGCTCTTAAATATGGATGTCCTTTAATCCATGACTTTCCATGAGCCTTGGGTGTGGAGGTTGCTTCACATGTATATCGGTTGAGGGTGGGCATTCTACAGTCCCTTGTTCTCTATATTCTGACTGGTTGTGCTGGTTGTGGATATCTTTAATAATCTTCTTCTGTTGCATAAAGAATTTTTTAATGAGTCACGAGAGTTACACGTATCTGTGGGTGTAAAGAAAAACAGTTAGAAATTATATTGGTGAAGAAAACAGCAGTAGTAGGTTCTCCTCTCAGGTCTGTGACCTCTCCAGCCATGGTTAGTGGCTAGGTTTACAGTTCCAGAGATGAATTCTCTTCTATTGTGAGTGGGCAAATTAGGCATCTGTTGTTTACCCCTGAGATAAATATGCCACTGTTTCATTATTGTGGATATTTCACCAGTCCAGTCACTGTTGCAGTTTGTAGTCTTTACAGCTGCATAGGACTACTAATTGCTCTCTCTGTCTTCACAGATCACATAGCGACTTCCAATATTATGAGCACCAGTCCTCAGAGAGCAGGCTTCAAGTTTCAAATAGCCTTCTCCAAGTCCTGGGTCTGATGTTGTGTTGTGCTTTCAGCAACAGAATCTTTCCTTCAAAATCAGAAAGGCAACCAAGGACAATGACAATAGTCCATAGTGTTTGGGAACTTTTCTACTCCTTCTTAAATGCATAGGGAGGCTTCCCATGCCTGCCACTGGGATAGTGATGATCATACCTTCATATAATTCATTAAATATATGCACATACAGATATATGCTTACATTATGAATTCATGCATTTTAACTATGCTTATAAAATAAAATAATTTGTTGCCCTACTTTTAAATTTATTTGTTCACTTCACATCCCCATCTTAGTCCCCATTCTCCTTCCGTTCTCTTTCCACCCTTCCCCCTTCCTTCTTCCCTACACCTCAGGAAAGGGGAAATCTTCACAAACCCACCCTAGCACTTCAAATCCTCTCAGGACTGAACATAACCTCTTCCATGGTGGGCTGGCGTGGCAGCCTCGTCAGGGGAAAGTGATCAAAAAGCATGCAACAGTTTACTTAGGGAACTCATAAGAAGACCAAGTTGCCCATCAGGTATGTGTGTGTAGGAGGCCTAGATTCAGTTCATGCATGGTCCTTGGCTGCCTCTTCAGACTCCGCAGGCAACCCCTGGGTACAGGTTAGTTGGCTCTGTTGGTCTTGTGGATCTTCTGTCCACTTTAGGTCCTTCTGTCCTTTCCCCAACTTTTCACTGCTCTTTTCCCAATCTTTAGCTGTTGAAGTTCAGCATCTGTTTCGATCCTTTGCTGCGTGGAGCCTCTCAGAAGACAGCTATGCTAGGCTGCTGTTTCAGAGCATAGAAGTATGTCATTGTCAGTATCAGGAGTTGGCTCTCTCCCATAGGGTAGGTTTCAGGTTGGGGCAGGGAGTAGTTAGACCTTCCCTCCATCTCTGCTCTATTTTTATCCCTATGCATCTTGTAGGCAGGGTAAATTTTGGGTCGAAGTTTTTGTGGGTGAGTTAGTGTTCCATCTCTCTCCACTAGGATCCAGTCTAGTTAGAAAGTGACCTTTTCAGGTTCCATGACCCTGCTTTTAGGAGTCTAAGCTAGAGTCACCCCCACATCCTCCCTGGAGCCTACTCTGTTGTAGTCTCCGGATTGTCTCAGAAATGCCTCCTCCCACAGTTCCTCTTCTCTCTGCAAGCCCTCTGTCCTCCTCTTGCCCTTGCTCTTCCCAGTTCTGCTTTCTATCCTTGTTTCCCAGCCCTGTTTTCCTCCTTACTCCCTCTCCTATAGAAAATTCTTAGTGCAATCTCTCCTTCCTTCTCCCTTTTGCTACACTTTCTCCTCCATGCTCAGTTAAAGCTGCCACTTTCCCCCACTGTCTTGTGCAAGCGCCTAGGACCTCTCTAGTGCTCCTTCTCCATCCCTCCTGCCATGGAGCCTATCTATTTTCCTGGTTTCTTC
The DNA here is from genome assembly GCA_010120015.1 of Rhombomys opimus. NCBI lineage: Eukaryota > Metazoa > Chordata > Mammalia > Rodentia > Muridae > Rhombomys > Rhombomys opimus. The sequence continues at coordinate 2,510,143 of REGO01000231.1, read as the reverse complement.
ACATTCTTCAAGTTATATATGCAAATCTGCAGATTCAAACAGGAACACAGAGTAAGAGAGAACACAAAGCATTGCTTGTCTTTTGTGGTCTGAGTTACCTCACTCCGTATATTCCAGGTCTGTACTTTTACCTTCAAATTTAATGATTCTGTTTTTCTTTTGCATCTGAATCAAATTCGGCTGTATGTATGTAAACCGCAAATTTATTATTCTTTAATAATTTAAAAGAAATTTAGGCACTTCCTAACCATTGTAAATAGAGCAACAGTGAACATGGCTAAGCAAACGTCAGTGGCATAGAATGTAGAGTGCTTTGGGACTATGCCAAGGAGTGGCATAGTCGGATCATGTGGTGGATTTATTATTATTATTATTATTATTATTATTATTATTATTATTATTATTACAATTCATTTATTTTTTATCCTGGCTGTAGCCCCCTCCCTCATTTCTTCCCAGTGCAACCCTCCTTTACTCTTCCCAGAATGGCCCTCCCCTAGTCCACTAAGAAGGAAGGCCTTCTCCCCTTCTACCTGACCTTAGAGTGTCGCATTTCATCAGGACTGTCTGGATCCTCTTTCTGTGTGGCCTACTGAAGCCAGTGTGCCAGGTGGAGGTGACCAAGTTCAGTTCATTCTAGTGACAGCCCCTGGTCCCTGACTAGAGAACCCACATGGAGACTGAGCTGCCCATGGGCTACATCTGAGCAGAGTGCCTAGTTCCTCTCCATGTATGGTCCTTGGTTGATTCATCAGTCTTTATACGACTCCCTGGACCCACTTTTTGGCTATTTTGTAATGCTCCAGCTATTGCCTCCAGCACTATAATGAAAATGATTGAAAATAATGGACAGCTCTGCTTTATTCCTGATTTTTGTGGGACTGCTTCCAGTTTTTCTCCATTTACAGTGATGTTAACTGTGACTTTGTCATGTATAGCATTTATTATGCTGACATGTGGCCTCTCTAGTCTTTTCCAGAACATTCATCATAAGGGAATGTTGGATTTTAGCAGAGACCAATTCTGAATCTATTAATATGATCATGAGATTTTGTTTTTAAGCCCCTTTTTATTATTTATTCCATTTATTGACTTTTGTATGTTGAGCTATCCCTGCATCTGTGGCATAGATCCAACTTGATTGCATTAGGTGATCTTTTTGATATATGCCTATGTTGTTTTGCAAGTATTTTACTGAGTTTTTTGCATCTCTATTTATCAGAGGTATTGATTTGTGGCTGTTTTTCTCTGTTGTGTTATTCCTGTTGTTGGTATTAGGATAATACTAGCTTCATAGAAATTGTTTGGAGGTGTTCTTCCTATTTATACTCTCATAAAATTATTTGAAGAAAAATTGGTATGCTCTTTAAAGGTCTAGTAGAATTCTGCTGTGAATCCATTTGGGATTGGGCTAGTTTTAGTCAGGAGATTTTTATTACTTTTTCAATTTGCTGCTTTGTTTTGGGACTGTTAATTCTTTTTTTATTTTTTATTATTTTTAAAAATTTTTTATTAATTACACTTTATTCACTTTGTATCCCTCCATAAGCCCCTCCCTCCTCCCCTCCCTATCACACCTTCCTTCCCCCTTCTTCAGGCATGCCCCTCCCCAAGTCCACTGAGGGGCTTGGGGAGGGGGGGGTCCTCTTCTCCTTCCTTCTGATCTTAGTCTATCAGAACACATCAGGGGTGGCTGCATTCTCATCTTCTGTGGCCTGGTAAGGCTGCTCCCCCCTCAGGGGGAGGTGATCAAAGAGCAGGCCAATCAGATTATGGCAGAGGCAGTCCCTCTTCCCATTACTATGTAACCCACTTGGACACTAAACTGCCATGGGCTACATCTGTGCAGGGGTTCTAGGTTATCTCCATGAATAGTCCTTGGTTGGAGTATGAGTCTCTGGGAAGACCCCTGTGTTCAAATTTTCTGGTTCTGTTGCTCTCCTTGTGGGGTTCCTGTCCTCTCCAGATCTTACTATTTCCCACTTCTTACATAAGATTCCATGCACTCTGCCCAACAGTTGGCCATAAGTCTCAGCATCTGCTTTGATAGTCTGTAGAGTGGAGCCTTTCAGAGGCTCTCTGTGGCAGGTTCCTAGGTTGTTTCCTGTTTTCTTCTTCTTCTGATGTTCATCCTCTTTGCCTTTCGGGATGGGGATTGAGCATTTTAGTCAGGGTCCTCTCTCTTGATTAGTTTCTTTAGATGTACAGATTTTAGTAGGTTTACCCTATGTTATATGTTTATATGAGTGAGTATATACTGTGTGTGTCTTTCTGCTTCTGGGACAGCTCACTCAGGGTGATCCTTTCTAGGCCCCACCATTTACCTGCAAATTTCATGATTTCCTTATTTTTCATTGTTGAGTAATACTCCCTTGTGTAGATGTACCACAATTTCTGCATCCATTCTTCAGTTGAGGGGCATCTGGGCTGTCTCCAGGGACTGTTAATTCTTATCTCTTCTGATATAACCTTGCTGGTTGGGGTTAATATAGAATTTTCTATTTCTTTCAGGGTTTTTTTTTAACTTAATGAAAGAAAGTTTTACAACTATTTTTATAAAGTTTTAAGTAATCAAATAAAATCCAGGATTTATTTCATAGCTGTTGTAATTCTATTTACTTGCATTTTTCTTTCTTCTGTTCTTTTTGTTAACTTTGATAAAGCTTTGTTACTTTTATTTTTCTTTTCAAATAATTAGTTCTTGAATTTATTGGTTTTGAATTTTAAATTTGTTTCTATTTTCTAATCAAATTATTTCGTCAGTTCTACTTTTATTTTAGCATGGATTATTTTCAAGTATTTCTGTCTCTTTACTGAGTATAGATTTCATTCCTGAATATTCTTGGTATTTTTTTAACCACATAGTTTGTGTTTTCATGACTTAGGAGTTTAGTAATGTCCATTTCAAGAGTTTGTTTGTATCTTCTTTAAACTCTTAGAATATTTGGTTATAATCATTCTTTCTTTTTTAAAGATTTTTTTATTATTGTTTATTATTATTAGTTACTTTTATTAACTCTGTATCCCAGGTGTATCCCCCGCCCTTATTTCCTCCCAATCCCACCCTCCTTTCCTCATCTCCTCCCTGCCTCTTTCCAAGTTCATGGATTGGGGAGGACCTCCTCCCCTTTCATCTGGCCCTGTTTTATCAGGTATCTTCAGGACTGGCTGCAAAACATAAAAGAATTTTAAATAATTCTTTTAAATCCCATGTCTTTAAATTAATCTAAATTATTTTCATTGGAGAGTATTTGTATAGGACTAGTAAATTTTCAAGTAGGGTCAGCATAAGGTCCTGGGATTTCATGTTATTTCATGATTTTTTTTGTGGTTAAACAAGTAAACAATTAATTAAACAAATCTTTAAATGATTGTGTGTTTAATTTGAGTTTCTTGGATATCTCTGTTGAGTGAAATTTCATTTTGATTTTGCTATTTCTCAAGTTTGGTTGATCTCAGATCAAAAACAAGTTACTGGTATGTTAATCTTTAATATTTTTATTTTTATTGGTAGAATGGAGGTGATATTAATTCAGTGATAACTACGAAAGTGTACAAATGAGAAAATTGGCTGATTATACTTTGGCTTGCTGTGTTATAGGAATGTTAGGATGGTGTGACTGAGCCAGAGTCTTTAATACTCACCAGGCTAGGCCAGCACACAGGCTTTTGACCAAAGACAGGTCTGGGAGCTGGGGATAGTGTGGCTCAACTAGGATCCAGGGAGTCACCTGACTGCACAGATGCACAGGATGTGCTACCAGGACTATCCTAAAGCAGAGGAACAATGCCCTAAAATGAATATTTTGAACCATTGCCTAGTAATGAAATACTTTGGATTGGAAAATTATCATTACATTTTGAGGAGCTCAATCTAAGCCTAATTCAAGTAATATGCCATGGTTCTTCTAAAGCAGCTAGGTGGAATTCCTAGTACCTAGTGGTCTAAAATTGCATAAAAAGTAAAGAAAGAAGGATGTGACTATGTGGGAGAACATTGCCACTTGGGATCTGCTTATGTACTCGGTTCTCCTGTAGTTATGAATATATATTTATTACTGTTGTCATTGAGGCAGATCTCAATGGTCTCAAACTTCCTGTGTAGTTTGATGCTGGCTCTAAACTCCTTATCCCCTTATTCCCACTTCACAAGTGCTAAGATTATTTGAGTGAGGCATTTCACGCAGCAATGGTTTTATTTCACAGAATTGTAAATTTTTTTCTCAAAAGTGACGTAGTTCAGCACCTTCATGTAGACTTTTCCCTTAACCCTTATGGAAATGACTAAACACTATCTTTTTTTAATTTTTTATTTAACTTTTATTAATTACACTTTATTCCTTTTGTATCCCCCCATAAGCCCCTCCCTCCTCCCCTCCCGGTCCCACCCTCCCCCCTTTTCTGCATGCAT
>REGO01000231.1:2493046-2505460 GCA_010120015.1 Rhombomys opimus | reverse complement strand
GTTTTAGACGCGTCAGGCAAGAGTAGAGGTCTGATCTCTGATATTAGAAATAAATTGGGACTTTGTACCAATGTTCATTTAGGTGTCATCCACCCAAAGAACATCAGACCCGTCTGAAACCTTTTTCTCAGAGGCGGGACCTGGGGCATCAACCCGCATGCAACACTATCTTATTACACATATATGACATCTTATTAATTTAATTTAAATCCTTAAGACATGGATCACATGAATATATATGGTAGAAATATTTTCAAATCGATAGCTATACATCTATACTCAATACTGTACACAAAGAAAAAACAACTTGTATTGTCTAATTTGTCTCTCTGGAAAGATGCAGCTAAGTGTGAAGTTGAAACAGTTTGCACAAAACCTCTCTTACCACTGACACATATAATTACTGGGAGTAATCTACAGACCTCTTTGTGTTTAATAATTGGCTGAAGTAACTCACAGAATTTATTGAAGGCTATTTTATTCATGGATATGGATTATGTAGGAGAAATTATTTATAATTGTTATTCCAGGAAGTAGCACATAGGTCAGAGTACAGTAAGACATCAAACGTTGAGTTGCCATGGTTGCTTTTACAAAAAAGGAGAGTTTCATTTTCTTAGCATCAGTCCTAGGAGTACACATGAGCTTCCAAACAAGAAACCTCACCCAAGAACCAGCATCCAGATTTTTGGTTCTATTTACTTTTTTAAGGGAACAATTACTTTCACAGCTAGCTAAGGTAGACTAACTATAAACTACTACCTTATCCTACATTATACTTTTGATCTTTATGACTCAGTCATCCTCTACACTAAATGACATTGTGAGACTGTAGAGTGTAACCCAAGGTCTCCAGAAAAATAAATTCACTCAGTCTTGGACGTGACACTTCTAGGGTCTAAAGGTTGCCAAGCAGCTGAGGGTAATGTTCAGACCTCACTGCAGTAAATTAAGAATTCATTACTATAAGGCCACCAAGATTAATATCAACCAACATATTATTTGACTTTCAACCCAGCTAAATTTCGAAGTCTTAAACTTGACTAGTTCAAATGATGCTATTCTGATTTTAAAAGCCATACCAGGAATTGAAATTACCACACAGAAGAAGAAAGAAAAAAGAGAAGAGTGAAGAGTCAAAGAATTTTATTAAGCATTTTATATTAAGTCATCAAAGCTTTTGTAAGTCATTGCTATGTTCTATCTCCGTGCTGCTTGTGTTGGATATAGATCACAGATAATTGAGAAAGATGATTATAGTCGTAGGATTGTAATTATGCCACACAACTATTTCTCCAAGTGAGTGATCACATTATTGGAGAAAGTAGTTACAACAAGGAGGGAACCTTTGAGTTTCCTCTCAATTAGTCTGAATGTTGTTTAACTGAATTTAAAGTATATAGTAAGATGTGTAGTTCTGCCCATGAAAAGCAACAACAACATTACAGTAATACAATATGTCTCTAATAATACTGAACAAAAATTCACTTGCATTGAAAAGAAAATTCAGCCATTAAAAAACAGTTGTTAAAACTATATTTGGCAATAATGCAGTCAAGGATGTCTTTCTTATGCCCTTACAGTGTTGTCAGAATTGTGTGGTGTTCTCATATTTTCTGCAATGAGACTATAAACTTGTAGTCAGGGGATAAAGGCAGAAGAGTAGAGAACAAACCAGAAAGCTAGTAACCCTGTTACTGTCCACAAAGCTTTGAAAAAAGTTAATGATACTGTTTGTTGAACACAACTTCTATGCTACATGTCAGTTGGGATTAAGCTATTTCCTCTCTTGACTATATGCTTTCTATACTTACCAAACAAACATTTATGATTTCTTCCCTTGGAAAAATAGTCCCTGAATACCATGGCTTAGAACTTATGCAATCCAACAATTTTACAGAAAAGATTATCAAAACAGTATGTGAACAAATTAAAATGTAATGAAAAAAATGTGTCTTGATTCCAAGCTCAGACTGTTACTTTAAACTTTATTCAGTGAGTGTTATCTTTCTTTCCATGTTCTACATGAGAACACGAACAACTCTGTGTTTGTCTTGGTCTTTAATAACCTACATATATGTAGCCATTCCTGTGATCTGTATAGTCACTATGTCACAAATAAATTTATAGGATAATACTCTGTAAACATTGTAGCTAACATAGATTATTTAAAAACCACTAAACCATTTTTCATTTTTTTTTCTTCAGATGAAACATGGACAGAATATAACAATTACTTGAACTTGCTTTATTCTAAACTAGTAATCTATATGTTTAAGTAGCAGAATATTTCAGTTTTTTCTAATTTAATGCATGTATTAAAGTATTTCAAGTATGCATATGAATGTATATATACATATGTATATCCTAAACATATCTTGTTCAGTCTGTCTGTACATATGTTTTCACATTTTGGAGGATAAATAGCCAGTATTGTCATAGTAAATCTCCATGTTGGAGCAGGTCCTACAGGAGTGTAGTAAGGGCTCACAGTGAGTAGGTGTGCACAATCTCACACCTAGCTAGGCCTCCAGTCTTCACTTACTGTTAACCAGAGAATGTATTTCCTTGCCACATGGACCTAGCTATAGGAAAGGCATCATATGATGACAGCTGGTTGTTTTTGTTGTTTTGTTTTGCCTTCAGCAAGTGAAAGATAAAGGTTCAAACCAGAAGCAGAGTTCTCTTGTAACCTAATCACAGGAGTGAAAGCCTAACATAACATTGTGCTATTTTTTCAGAGGCAGGAAGGGAGGGGTTGAAGTTAGAGAAGAAACCAAGACATCTGTGGTAACTAGGTAACAGGATCTGCCTAAGAGGTTGCTGCTCACAGCATCTCTGGCTACGAAAAGTTTACAAAGGGATGCATTGCTTATTTGCGGATGTTCATGGAGTCTGGGAAAATTTTAGCTGCCAAAGACTTCTTGCAGTGGCTAGCTCTTTGATCATCTCCCCCTGAGGGGGGAGCAGCCTTACCTGGCCACAGAGAAAGACAATGTAGCCAGTCCTGATGAGACCTGGTAGACTAGGGTCAGATGGGAGAGGGGAGGGGTATGGGAGGAGATGAGGGAGGGAAGGGTGGCATTGGGAGGGAATGAGGGAGAGGGCTACAGCTGGCGTACAAAGTGAATAAACTGTAATTAATAAAAAAATAATAATTTTTAAAAAGATAGAAGGACCTCAAAAACGTAAAGCTACTATTGAAGGAAAACTGCTCAACGAAACTGGACAGATTAGTACTTTCTTGTTAATTAAAACAGTAAGGAATTTTACTTACTTTGAAAGAAAAAAAAAGGCTTTTTGCCTTCATTTGCCTTGATTAACAATGAATCTGTATTTCAAATAAAGTCTTCCCTTAACCCTTCAGCCTAGAATCTATTAAAAGCTTTCCTGTGATCTAGAAGAGCTTAGACTCCTGCTAGTGTAAGTCTGGAATAGAAAAACCAACAAAATTACATTTCTTACCCTGATAAAGGTAAGCGTAACACTGAGCAGAACAACTGCCCACCTTCGTTCTTCAGATTGTACATTGACATAGAATACTACATAATTTAACGTGTGGAGCACTAACTCCCTTCACGCAGTCTCAGCTCCTCTGTCCTATCGTTGTGAGAGCCAAAAGAAAACAAAGCAAAAAAAATTCATTTAAAAACAAAAACTCACTGTGATTGATTATAAAAAACAAAGACTAGGTCTCATATTCCTGGTATCTCTGCGTGTGCCAAGGAAATGTATTTCTTGCTGATTGTATCAGAGCCGCTATAAGGAGGGACTCATGGATCAGAAACATTGCAAGAAACACTATAAAACCCTGAAATTCTAAAAATGAGTAAATGTAAAATTGATATTACAAATAGAAATTAAAGGTTTGAAATTACATGTAATTATCATGGTATAAATAAATAAATTAGATAGTGTTGAAGGAAAAAACACGTATCTTGTTCTACCTGTGTTTGGTGAGAGAATCAAGTTAGCCCTGAGAGACGGATGAACAAGTACGTGTAAATGCTATTTCTATAACTTATGGATTCTGCCGGGTTCTCTTTCTAAGTCCTCCTTAATTACATTTTCAGAATAACACGCTGCTTATCATTTCGGCTGACACATCACCTCTGTGTACATATTAGTTCCTCTAATTAGATTAGTGTCAAGTGTCACCTGTTGAAGAAGCTTCTCTGTCTGGAAGCTGACATTACAGATATCTGACTTAACCTATTGATTTCCTATTTAACTCTTATAAAGAGAACTTTGCCTTTATATAAAGAAGAAGAATTTAAGGTGTCAATTGCTGTGTTTAAAACAGACAAACTTAAAAAAAAAAGGAAACAAACTTATGTTCTTTTTTCGCATTATTATTTTTAATTTTTTATTTTTATTATTAGTTATATTTTATTAACTCTGTATCCCAGCTGTATCCGCTCCCTCATTCCTTCCCAATCCCACCCTCCCTAAACTTATGTTCTAAATAAGTTAGTATAACTTGCTTAAGACCAACCTAGCATATTTTTCAGAGAAGTTGTTATTTGTCTTAATACTCATGAGTAAAATATTATATTTACCTGATTGATAATAAAATATTTAAATTTGTATTTCAATTATCAAAAAAATCTGATTTGTTAAGATTTGTGTTGTTCACATGCTTAGTTCTGTATGGAATTACTGAAAGAGTTTTCAAACTCAAGAAACTTTTTCTTATAAATGTTTTCCACATATCTTATTTCTATGATTATTTCTTTAATTAAAATTCAACTGAAGTACAGAAGTTGGGGATGTTCGACAAGAAGGTTAATAGACACTAAAACTATTGTTCCCCAAATGTGATCATTCTTAGCTATCTGAATCCTATAAACAGACTCTATTATTTCCATAGGAATAACTGAAACAGTGAAAAAGTTTAGAGAGGTGCTGTGAGTAGATTATATGCAAGAGAATACAATGAAATTTATTCAAGAGAATTTAAGAAAATAAGTATGTGTAAAAGAAAATTTAGTACAGTCTACCTTTTCAGAGCTAAGAGAAACATATGGAGCATTTTGTGTTTATAATGCTTATTTACTTTTCTTTAAACTTTTCCATATATTGTTTCATTTTAGAGAGATAACTCTCTGCAATTTTTAACACATGCAGAAATATAATTTTCAGCATGTAAGAAGTGCAGGATGTCAAATTAGCAATCAGGCTGTTTGCAAAGGCTCACAGAATTTTTTTCTTAGAAAAGAGTAGGTGAATTCACATTCCATACAACTATTTATATTATCTCTGACTTTTTATGAAAAAAATATTCCATATATTCACATGTGCTGGCCAACACTGTAACCACAAATTTCTCCAATTTATCAGGAGTTAAGAAAAGTATCCACCCGTGGACGTAAAAAGAAGAGCGGCAATGAAGCAGATGGGCTATTGTTTTTGTTTTTGTTTTGTTTAGCTTGCTTTTGTTTTTGCTATAAGATCATGAGAAATTGAAATTATACTTTAGCTGCCAATTAGCAATGGAAAGACATATTTTAAAGGAAGGAGAAGAGCAATGGTTTGGACTATTGATTCCAGATGAAAATATTAATAGCCACCTCAGCAGAGAGTTCCCAGAAAGATGTAAAGAATAGTTAATGAACTAAGTTACCATAACTATAATGACTGAAGTCCTTTAATTCCAATTTACTGAAAATGAGGTATGGATTAGCAATTAGGTCTTTGCTGGAGACTTTTAAGATCATCCAAAGCTCATGAAACCACCAGTTTGATGATTGCACACAATTTTATAGAAGTGCTGTCCTATGTAAAGTACAGTTAACTTCAGGATTGAAGAAGCAATCCCTAAACTCAACAGATTGGCAGTTTATATGAAGTGAAATGATCATAGATGACCCAGCACATCTGAATTGCACAAAAGTGAAGGTGCAGGGTGATGAAGAGTCTGAAATGATGGAGCAGGACACATAGACAAGCTGATATTACCTCTGAAGAGGACATCCCAGTCAATCACTGCAGCAAAGGTCAAAGGGGTGTTTTCTCAGGCAGGAGCAAAGAATAGGAAAAGGTTGGTGCCAGGCTCATAAAACATTTGAAAAGCTCCTGTAAAATTTGTTTGGTTGCCACGTGCGTAGGTATACAGTTGTAATCCCTACACATAAAATGCCAAGGCAGGAGAAACACAAATTTGAGGCTAGCCTGTTGACTCTGAAGTGAGAAAATAAGTAAATGTAGGACCAATGCATTTCACCAAATACTTAGCAAACACAGACACCGACTTCTCTCCAGAGCGCTCTTCTTTTTATCATTCCATTTTATTATTTTATGTGCATGGGTGTTTTGCCTGTATAACATGTGCACATATGTACGCATCAGAAGAAGGGTCAGAAGCCCTGGAAGTGGAATTATATATACTTGTGAGCTGCCACGTGGGTACTGGAAATTAAATCCGTGTCCTCTGCAAGAACAAGTGCTCTTAAAGGCTGTGTTTACTCTCCAGCCCTCAAGCATTCTTAAAAATAAGTAAAATTTTGAAAAAGAAGTAAGTAACAGAGTGTATTTTCTGCTATGAGATAGAGATTCTACTCACCATAGGACTGTGAGCAGTTACCATAAAAATAGTAAAAAAAATTAATAGTTATCATAAAATTAGAAAATTAAATATGACTTAAAAAACAAGGGAAGTGCTAGCATGACCAAATGTCCTTTTACATCACAGAGTTATTCTGATAAATGCAGAAAACCAAGAATTATTATTCTAAGTATGCATGCCCAGTATCATAGCTTAATTTCCAATACGGTATCTCTTATGTTGACATGAAAAAGCCTTGAAGAAATTATATGTAGTCTTAACTTGGCTTACAAAAGGTTCCTGTCACTCTTTATGGAATTTTAAAGACAGAAATATAGCAACAAACACTGCTATGTTTCTGCAATGTTTGAAGCAACATATGAAGGTCATATTGATGAAGCAAAATCAAGCATAACCAAACCTTCGGCAGAGTGCAGGAATCATAAGAAAGACAGGGGAGTTAATATGACCTGGAGAGGACAGGAGCTCCACAAGGACCAAATATATCTGGGCACAGGAGTCTTTTATGAGACTGTTTCTCCAACCAAGGATCATGTATGGAGATAACCTAGAACCTCTGCTCGGATATAGCCCATGGTAGCTCAGTATCCAAGTGGGTACCCTAGTAAGGGGAACAGGGACTATTTCTGACATGAACTCAATGGCGGGCTCTTTGACCTCCCCTCCCCACACCCCACCCCTGAGGGAGGAGCAGCGCCAGAGGAGGACTTTGCAGCCAGTCCTAAAGAGACCTGATAAGACAGGGTGAGATTAGGGTCCTCCCCTATCAGTGAACTTGGAAAGGGGCATGGAGGAGATGAGGGAGGGAGAATGGGATTGGGAGGGAATGAGGGAGTGGGATACAGCTGTGATACAAAGTTAATAAACTGTAACTAATACTAAAAAGTATTTAAAAACCGTGGAAAAAAAGAAGGTATTGCTTCTCTTACCAAAGAACAGTTAACCAAGGTCACTATTGTCTTTAGACACGAAAAGGAGACGTGTCAGGACCTCCATAAAGTAAGAAACAGAGATAGTGGGAAAAAAAAGGGAAATGCATGCAATATAGACATTATAGGGGATAAAACATTCAAAATGATTATGGTCAGTCTCCCGAATTACTAGTTTTATGATCTATATTAATGTTGATAAAGTATACAAATGGAAGGCTTGTTGCTATTTTTGTTTTAGCAACTCCAAGCATGCTGAGTAACCCGCTGTTTCTAGTGCTTTTGTTTTTTTCAGAGAGGAATTTGGGCATTTTTCTAGAGGTATTAGTGACCATCGAGAGTATGGTCACCCAGACATGTAGCTGGCCTCCTGGCATGAAAAGGAGGGCACCGGCCTTGTGCCTGCTTGGACACTGCGATCGTTGTGATCACTGCAAGGTGTCATTACCTCCATGGACAGTTGCGGCAGTTCAGTGTACATCCTAAGACGCACATTAGCAGCTTTCTGGGAAGCAATTATTTTCTATCTTCAGGACACACAGAAGAGAATTTCAATTAAGCAAATGCCTATAATGATTTAAACAGATGTACTTTCTTATGCTGTAGTTATTGAGAGACAGTATTTGTTGCTATTCAATTTTGGTCCTTTTTTCCCCTAAAGGCCCAATCATGGCCCAATGGGGTAATTCTCGGATTCATCTACACCCAGGTCACTCTATTTAACTTAAAGGAATTGACGCAGTATTGACATTGGCTCTATCTCATTCTTCTGCCTGCCCAGAGATATGTGTCCTAATTCTAAGGCACCGTACTTAGCACGCAGAAATATCTAAAGGTCATAAATTGACAATGACACTCCTGACATTGTCTGTGTTCCCTCTTCATCTTTTTTGTTCTAGTGTCTCTTTGGCCTTCTGTTCCTCAAATATCTGCCCCCCTTTTTTTCTAGCCTCATGTCAGTCTCCACTGTAGTCCAAAGGCTCCAAACTTCAACTCACTTGACTCTACCTTAGAGTCTTCTACCCTGATTATGCACATCCCCAGCCCTTCTTTCCCCTTTTCAAGCATTGTAGATTAGATTGCCATTCTATATGAGCCTCCTGCCTCTCACTATGAACTGTAAAAATGTATAATTTGACGCTTTAATTTTTGTGCTCTTAATATATATGTGTGTTTTGTGAACATTCCTAAGAGATAAAGACTATTCAAACTTTGGTTATTTCCTAAGTAGGTGTGGGCACTGCCTCATGAACTGACATTTTAAAACACATTGTCATATCAGGAAAATAGAGAACTGTTTGGTTTTGGTAGAGCTTGTCTGGTGGAAAAATATTTTCAGTGAAAAAGATGCAAGCTAAAGTAAAAACGCATGCTGAATAGTTGGTGACCAAGTAGAAGGTGAGGCAACGGATGTGAAAGCACCACATCTTTCATGTGTCTGAATTTACATAGTAAGTGTTCACGGTCGTGGCTGTTGTGAAAGAAAACCAGATTCTCCTGTAACTGTCCAAAGCACCTGTAGGGCTGCAGCACCAGGCATGCTCCTCACTTTCTTTTTTTTTGTAGATATTACATCTTTTACACATTTAAGCCATGACCAACAATAGCCAATAATAATCTCTGTCACTCATTTTTACACATCTAGCTTTTGTAATAAAAATGCCAAGCTTCCCAACTGAGAACTTTTAAAGTTCATTCTTCTTTTTTTTTAAACTTAAAGGGCAGTGTAGACAGACAGAAATTGTGAAATATACCTTGATAAAAATTTAAATGTTGAAAGGATTTTAACATATGTGTTTCTTACATGCTACTTATGTGTCCTGCTATGCCTATACAAAACAATTATAGAGTTTATGGCAGCTGATTGGAACATCTGTATAATATATAAATTATGTTTGATATTCTGCTTTATGTCAGAACAATCACTGTGATTAATCACCTGTAATGTCACTCTCTTCAGAGTAGCTTCAGCTTTATCTTCTTGAATACTTTTTTACTGTTCCTATCAGGAAACACCTCTCATTTCTGAACATTTACCTCCATTGATAAGTGAGGTTTTTAATTAGACTCACTGAGCATGAACCACGCAATCACTCACACACTCAGAAACTTAGCTTTGTTGCTTATGCTCCTCAAGCCATTGCCTAAGCATAAAATAAACACCAACATGTCTATGGTGGAATACGTAATTTAATAACATAAAAAATGGAAAAATGAAAAAAAAATGCCTCATTGGGCAAACGTGCTTGCCACCAATCCTGATGATCTCAGGTTCAACCCACAGAACCCACAGTGGAAACGGAGAGAATTAACCACTGCAAGCTGTCCTCTGTTCAGCGCAGGTATGCCATGATACATGCGCGATTCCCCCACATCTCACGAAATAAATTTTATAATGCAATTAAAAGTGAATGAGTAGAAAAGAGACAAAATGTGAAATCTTTATTGAAGTATTTAAATATTTATTTATTTAAGATTTATTCTACTCTTCTATTAGGGAGAGGGATAACATAGTGCCTATTTTCCATAGTCTTACATATGAAAAAAAGGATTTGAGAAGGGGAATCTGTGATAAGGAGAGTTAAAATCCAATAGCCAAGTGAACAAAAAGCACATTAACTTTCATAATAAGAATAATAACTGGCTATTATAAGTGAATATAATATGATGACATGGTGTGGTTAAAAATGGCATTGTCCTCTGTGGTCTTCAGACAATCACATGTAACAACATTCTTTTTAAAAAATTCTTTATTAATTACACTTTATTCACTTTGTATCCCCCCTGTGGTTCCCTCTTTCCTCCAGTTACAATACCTCCCTTCCTCCCCCCTCAGCACACAGGATCTTATGAAAGAAGTGGGAAACAGTAATATCTGGAGAGGACAGGAACTCCACAAGGAGAGCAACAGAACCAAAAAATCTGAGCACAAGGGTCTTACCTGAGACTGATATTTCAACCAAGGACCATGCATGGAGATAACCTAGGACCCCTGCATGGATGTAGCCCATGGCAGTTCAGTGTCCAAGTGGGTTCCATAGTAATAGGAACAGGGACTATCTCTGACATGAACTGATTGTCCTGCTCTTTAATCACCACCCCTGAGGGGGGGAGCAGCCTTACCAGGCCACAGAAGATAATGCAGCCACTCATGATGAGACCTAATTGACTATGGTTAGAAGGAAGGAAAAGAAGACCTCCCCTATCAGTGGACTTGGGGAGGGGCATGTGTAACACCACTCTTATCGTGAGAAAAACAAAAAACAAACAAACAAAGCAAAACAAAACAAAACAAAAAACAGATGTTTACTGGCAGTAGGATTCCTAAAGCAAAGAAGCTCCATAGCCCTCCTCAAAAGTTTCAAGGAATGTCCAAGTCACCAGCTGAATAGAATCAAAGGAGGAAGGGAGAAGTCAGTGAGAGGCAATGCTTCTCATTCATTGCTTCTTTGTTCATCATGACATGCTTTTCTTGGGTCCATCACACCCTCTCTAATAAGATGAAATAGCTCGAATAAATCTTCCCCTTGTAATGGTTTCTCTTAGGTATTTCTCTTTCTGTGATGCAAAAAGTAACTAATATAGACATATCTATAAAAGTAAGGGATGCTTAGGCATCAATATCATCGAGACATAGGACACATGACAGCTAAAGGCTGATATGGCATAGTGGTGTGGGTTTTAGTACAGAATAAGGGCATGAAGTGAAAGCTACGGATACCTCAATAAGTTATAGACTGCAAAAAAAAATACTGGATAAGACTTAGCTCTTTAAATTTTGCATATATTTCAGTTTAATAATATGGAAACTTCATGGGAAGAATTTTCTAATTTCTATAGGTCTAAAGTTGATTTTAAAATTAAAGTTTGTGAGTCTTAGGATCTGAATTTGATCCTCAGGTCCTACAAGAAAGAAGGAGAATAATAATTCCCCCAAGTTCTCTTTTGACATCACAGGTTCCTTCCCCTTCTCAAATGAAATAACGTATTTAAAATAAAATTTGTGATTTAAAGATATATGTCTAATTCTGTGTTCTATCATCTCAGAAAGTTTCAGCTAGTTAAATTGTTGATTAGATGTATAGCCATTCGCAGATGATATGATAATATACATGAGCGACCCCAAAAATTCAACCAGAGAACTCCTTCACCTGATAAACACTTTCAGCAAAGTGGCAGGATACAAAATCAACTCAAAAAAATCAGAAGCCCTCCTGTATACCAAAGACAAAAGGGCCGAGAAAGAAATTGGGAAAACCACACCCTTCACAATAGCCACTAATAACATAAAGTACCTTGGGGTGACACTAACTAAGCAAGTGAAAGACCTGTTTGAGAAAAACTTCAAGTCTCTAAAGAAAGAAATTGAAGAAGATATCAGAAGATGGAAAGATCGCCCATGCTCATGGATTGGTAGGACTAAATAGTAAGAATGGCCTTCCTGTCAAAAGCGATCTACAGGCTCAACGCAATTCCCATCAAAATACCAACTTAATTCTTACAGACCTTGAAAAAAAGATTGTCAGCTTCATATGGAGAAACAAAAAACCCAGAATCTCCAAAACAATCCTGTACAACAACAGATCATCTGGAGGTATCTCCATCCTCGATCTCAAGCTGTACTACAGAGCAATAGGAATAAAAACTGCCTGGTATTGGCATAAAAACAGAAAGGAGGATCAATGGAACTGAATAGAAGACCCAGAAATAAACCCACACACCCATGAATACTCAGTTTTTGACAAAGAAGCTAAAACCATTCAATGGAAAAAAGACAGCATCTTCAACAAATGGTGCTGGTCCAACTGGATGTCTACATGCAGAAAAATGAAAATAGATCCACATTTATCACCCTGCACAAAACTAAAGTCCAAGTGGATCAAAGACCTCAACATAAAACCAGATACTCTAAATCTGTTA
>REGO01000231.1:2472330-2492171 GCA_010120015.1 Rhombomys opimus | reverse complement strand
AGAAGGAGAAAGACAAACACGGTATATACTCACTTATATAGACCTATAAGATATGATAAACATAATGAAATCTATACACCTAAAAAAGATAATAAAGAGATCGGACACGGGGTAAGATGATCAATCATTTAGAAAGACAGATGGGATGTGCATTGAACGTATGACAGGAGTCTACCGCAGAAGGCATTTGAAAGACTCTACCTAGCAGTATTTCAAAGCAGATACTAAGACTCATAACCAAACCTTCGGCAGAGTGCAGGCAACCATATAAAAGAAGGGGAGTTAGTGTGATGGGGAAAGGATATGAGCTCCACAAGGACCAAATATATCTGGGCACAGGATCTTTTCTGAGACTGACATTCAACCAAGGACTGTGTATTGATATAACCTAGAACCTCTGCTCAGATGTAGCCTGTGGTAGTTCAGTAACCAATTGGTTTCCCATAGTAAGGGGAACAAGGACTATTTCTAACAGGAACTCAATGGCTGGCTCCTTGACCTCCCCACCCCCCAAGGGAGGAGCCGTCCTGTTAGGCCACAGAGGAGGACTTTGCAGCCAGTCCTGAAGATACCTGATAAAACAGGGTCAGATGAATGGGAAGTCCCCCGCATCAGTGGACTTGGAAAGGGACAGGGTGGAGATGAGGGAGGGAATGAGGGAGCAGGATGCAGCTGGGATACATAGTTAATAAATTGTAACTAATAAGAAAAAAATAAAATTAAAAAAAGATGTATACTCATTTTTAAATGTCTCAGTTAATGAAGACAGATGTAATCCTCTGAGTAATATTTTGAAACAATCATCCATGTATTGCATTAAAATATTTTTGATAATCTTATACAAGCATATAACATGTTTTGATCATATCAACCTTCTTTCCCTCTCCTTTAATCTCTCTTAACACCCAAAGTACTTTTTCCTCCTAACTTCATGTGTTGTTTTGTTAAACTTATAGATTTTCTTAGTGCTGCTAATATGGGATTAGGGACATATACTGTAGTATGGGTCACATCACTAAGGAAACTTATTCTTCCCTCTCCTAGTAGACATCAATTGCCAATCGTTTCTTGGCCAAGAATGATACTTTGTGACCTCCTCTCTCCTCCATGTGAATTTTGTCTGAGTTGATCTTGCAGAGGACTTGTATATGTGAGCATAGATTATGTGAATTTGAGTGTGCAAGTACACAGCTAAAAAAAAACAAAAAACAAAAAACAAAAAACAAACAAACAAAAAAAGCTTACCTCTAGGTTTTAAAACCTTTGGTCTCTTATCTGCAAGCATCCATTAATCTTGGGAGAAGGGGGTATAATATAGAACATTCCAATTAGGAATTAGAAATCCAGAGACCTTTATTCTCTGCATGTTCACCAGTTGAAGGTATCTGTGTTAGTAAGCATATGCTGAAAAAAAAGCTTCTGTAGTGAAGATTTAGAGTTGTACTAACCTAAGAGAATTGACATAAGTACTTAATGGTTAGTTTAATACTTTGTCCATTTAGCAAAATGATAGTACTCGGCCCTCCCCTAAGGTTCATGGTTTATGTGGGCAGGGCTTCATTTCACAGTTAATGGTATGAAATATGAGTTTTGTCTTGTGAAGCTGGCCTTAAATCTAACTAGAAAGTAACTGGTTAGCCAATAACAATCACGCAACTATTTCATGATTGGGTGTGTAGTGTCTTATTGGACTGCAGTGCTTTGTATGGCCCATGCTTATTCTACTTGGCAATGAACAATGGCTTTGCTCACAATTTACTAAACTTTCCCATGCTTGCTTTAAAACAGGTCAGAATTACTATGCATAGAAGAGTATGGTTATAATTTTCATCAGTACAAAACAACTTTAGCATTCATTCAATGTTATAGGAAATAAAGATTCGCCTTACAGATGGCCAGATCTTACTCGCTTTATCTACATCTTGAAAGAAATGTTACCCACAAATTTTTAACCCTTCATGTGTAGGTGTTCTGATTCCTTAATTACTGAGGGAGAAGTCTTTTTGAAAAAGTATCTGAGGAGAAAATGGAACTCTGAGACTAAAGATTGTGACCCACTTCAGCTCAGAGGCAATACTACTAAAGCCTATATCCAAGGGGGATAAATTTATAATTTTTGAGATTATAATGTAATCATTTTAGTCCTGCCTTGCCTTTCCTCCCTCTACATCCTCCCATATAGTTCTCCTTTCTTTCTTTCAAGTTCATGAGAAAACTTGTTTTTTTTTCATTAAGTACACAGAGAGTAAGAAAAGAGAAAAGGAGAGAAGAAAGGAGAGGAGAGGGGAGGGGAAGGGAGTGGAAAGAAGAGGAGGGAAAGGGAGGACAGGAGAGGAGAGAAGAAGAGAAATGTACAAGCTGCTCAGTTCATATGACTATTTTTTTAATTTTTATAATTTTTTATTTTTTGAATATTACTTATAGTTTATTAACTTTGTATCATAGCTGTATCCCCGTCCATAATTCCCTCCTAATCCCACCCTCTTTCCCTCATCTCCTCCTTGCCCCTTTCCAAGTCCATGGATTGGGGAGGACCTCCTCCCCTTTCATCTGACTCTGTTTTATCAGCTATCTTCAGGACTGCCTGCAAAGTCCTCCTCTGTGGCCTATAAAGGCTGCTACTCCCTCCGGGGGGGGGGGCAGGGAGGTTAAAGAGCCTGTCATTGACGTTATGTCAGAAATAATCCCCGTTCCCCTTACTAGGGTACCCACTTGGATACTGAGCTACCATGGGCTACATCTGAGCAGAGGTTCTCGGTTATATCCATACATGGTCCTTGGTTGGAGAAATAGTCTTATAAAAGACTCCTGTGCCCAGATATATTTGGTCCTTGTGGAGCTCCTGTCCTCTTTGGGTCATACTAACTCCCCCTTCTTTCATATGATTTCTGCGCTCTGCCAAAGGTTTGGTTATGAGTCTCAGTATCTTCTTTGGTACACTGCAGTAGACTCCTGTCCTGTTACTTGTTTTCTCCTACATCCAATGCACATCCCATTTGTCTTTCTAAGTGAGGATTGATCATCTTACCTCAGTTCCTCTTTCTTGTTTATCTTCTTTAGATGTATAGATTTCAGTATGTTTACCATATCTTATAGGTCTATATAAGTGAGTATATACCATATATGTCTTTCTCCTTCTGGGATACCTCACTCAGAATGATCTTTTCTAGGTCCCACTATTTGCCTGCTAATTTCATCATTAGATCATACTACAAAAACTCATATGACTATTTTTAAAATTGACCATAACTGGGGTGCTCTTCCCTGGGGAAAGACTATCTCTGCAGCTCTCAAAAATTTTTAGTTGCTTGTGATACTTTGAATAGGGTTGAGACTTCATGAGTTCTCCCTTATTCACATTAGCATGTCTGTTGGAGCCCATGTTCAGCTCATATTTAGGCAATCATGTTGATGGGACTTTATCCTGTTTCCTTGGGTCTTAATAATCTTTCAGCCTTCTCATCTGAAATGAGCTCTGAGCTTCAGGTGCAGTTGTGGATATTTTGTTTGTTGTTCTGTTTTGTTTTTGTTCAAGTCTTTTTAATTTTTATTTTTTTAATATTAGTTACAGTTTATAAACTTTGAATCCCTGCTGTATCCTGCTCCCTCATTCCCTCCCAATCTCACCCTCCCTCCCTCATCTTCTCCCTACCCCATTCCAAGTCCACTGATAGGGGATGTCCTCCTCCACTTCCATCTGATCCTAGCTTATCAGGTCTCATCAGAACTAGTGTCCTCCTCTGTGGCCTAGCAAGGCTGCTCCTCCCTCGGGGAGTGGGGGAGGTCAAAGAGGCAGCCACTGAGTTCATGGCAGAGACAGCCCCCTGTTCACCTTACTAGGGTACCCAATTGGATACTGAGCTGCCATGGGCTACATCTGAGCAGGGGTTCTAGGTAATATTCATACATGGTCCTTGGCTGGATGAAAAGGGAGACATAACTACAGACACTGAGGAAATACAAACAATCATTAGGCTGTACAACAAAAACTTATATGCCACAAAATATGAAAATCTGAAAGAAATGGACAATTTTCTTGATAGATTCCATGTACCAAAATTATGTCAATATCAAAAAGAAAGACTGAATAATCCTATATCCCCCAGGAAAATAGAAGCAGTCATCAACAGTCTCCCTTCCAAAAAAAAGCATGGGCCAGATGGATTCAACACAGAATTCTGCCAGACCTTCAAAGAAGTGCCAACTCCAATTCTCTTCAAACTATTCCACAAAATAGAAACAGAAGGAACATTAAGAAACTCATTCTATGAAGCCATAGTCACCTTGATACCTAAACCACACAAAGACCTGACAAAAAAAGAGAACTTCAGACCTATCTCTCTTATGAACATTGATGCAAAAATACTAATAAAATACTTGCAAACCGAATCCAAGAACACATAAAAGATATCATCCACCATGATCAAGTAGGCTTCATCCCAGGCATGCAAGGGTGGTTCAACATATGGAAAACCATCCATGTTTTTGTTTTTTTTGTATGGGCTTCACATCTTTGTTTTGTTTTGTTTTCTTTTTTTTCTTTTTATTAATTACACTTTATTCACTTTGTACCCCCCATAAGGCCTATCCTTCCTCCCCTCCCGAGCCCACTCTTCCACACCATTCTTCATGCATGCCCCTCCCCAAGTCCAATGATAGGGGAGGTCCTTCTCTCCTTCCTTCTGATCTTAGTCTAGCATATCTCATCAGGAGTGGCTGCATTGTCATTTTCTGTGGCCTGGTAAGGCTCAGGGGGAGGTGATCAAAGAGCAGGCCAATCAGATTATGGCAGAGGCAGTTTCTCTTCCCATTGCTATGTAACCCACTTGGACACTAAACTGCCATGGGCTACATCTGTGCAGGGGTTCTAGGTTATCTCTATGCATGGTACTTGGTTGGAGTATGAGTCTCTGAAAAAACCCCTGTGTTCAAATTTCTGGTCCTGTTGCTCTACTTGTGGAGTTCCTGTCCTCTCCAGATCTTACTATTTCCCACTTCTTACATAAGATTCCATGCACATTGTCCAACAGTTGGCCTTAAGTCTCAGCATCTGCTTTGATAATCTGCAAGGAGGAGCTTTTCAGAGACCCTCCGTGGTGGGTTTCTAGCTTGTTTGCTGTTTTCTTCTTCTGATGTCCTTCTTCTTTGCCTTTCGGGATGGGAATTGAGCATTTTAGTCAGGGTCCTCTTTCTTGATTAGTTTCTTTAGATGTACAGATTTTAGTAGGTTTATCCTGAAATACATGTCTATATGAGTGAGTATATATCATGTGTGTCTTTCTGTTTCTGGGACAGCTCTCTCAGGATGATCCTTTCCAGGTCCCACCATTTACCTGCAAATTTCATGATTTCCTTATTTTTCATTGTTGAGTAATATTCCATTGTGTAGATATACCACAATTTCTGTATCCATTCTTCAGTTGATGGACATCTGGGCTGTTTCCAGCTTCTGGCTATTACAAACAAAGCTGCTACAAACATGGTTGAGCAAATGTCCTTATTGTGTACCTGAGCCTCTTTATCTTGAGGAAGCGCTATTCCTAGTTGTCTGAGAGAGCACCAGATTGATTTCCAGAGTGGTTGTTCAATTTTACATTCCCAACAGCAGTGGAGGAGGGTTCCCCATTCTCCACAACCTCTCCAGCATGTGTTGTCACTCGAGTTTTTCATCTTGGCCATTCTGATGGGTGTAAGGTGAAATCTCAGGGTTGTTTTGATTTGCATTTCCCTGATGGCTTATGAGGTTGAGCATGTCTTTAAGTGTTTCTCTGACATTCAATATTCCTCTACAGAGAATTCTCTGTTTAGCTCTGTTCCCCATTTTTTAATTGGATTACTTGGTTTGCTGCTTTTCAGCTTCTTCAATTCTTCATATATACTGGATATTAGCCCTCTGTCAGAAAAAGGATTAGTGAAGATTCTTTCCCAATCTGTAGGCAGTCATTTTGTTTTGATGGCGGTGTCCTTTGCTTTACCGAAGCTTTTCAGTTTCATGAGGTCCCATTTATTGATTGTTGCTCTCAGAGCCTGTGCTGTTGGTGTTCTGTTCAGGAATTTGTCTCCTGTACCAATCAGTTCTAGGTCTTCCCCACTTTTTCTTCTAAACAATTTAATGTGTCTGGTTTTATGTTGAGGTCTTTGATCCACTTGGACTTTAGTTTTGTGCAGGGTGATAAGTATGGATCTATTTGCATTTTTCTATGTATAGACATCCAGTTAGACCAGCACCATTTGTTAAAGATGTTATCTTTTTTCCATTATATGGTTTTGACATCTTTGTCAAAGATCAGGTTTCCATAAGTGTGTGGGTTTATTTCTGGGTCTTCTGTTCAGTTCCATTGATCCACCATTCTGTTTCTATGCCAGTGCCATGCAGTTTTTATAACTGTTGTTCTATAGTACAGCTTAAGATCAGGGATGGAGATACCTCCAGAAGACCTTTTATTGTAGAGGATTGTTTTAGCAAATCTGGGTTTCTTGATATTTCATATGAAGTTGAGAATTTTTCTTTCCAGGTCTGTAAAGAATTGTGTTGCTAATTTGATGGGAATTGCATTGAATCTGTAGATTGCTTTTGGTAAAATGGCCATTTTTACTATGTTAATGCTGCCAAGCCATGAGAATTGGAGATCTTTCCATCTTCTGATTTCTTCTTCTAATTCTTTCTTCAGAGACTTGAAATTTTTTTTCATACAAATCTTTGACTTGCTTGGTTAGAGTTACACCAAGGTACTTTATGTCATTTATGGCTATTGTTAAAGGTGTTGTTTCCCTAATTTCTTTCTCATCCCATTTGTCTTTTGTATACAGGAAGGCTACTGATTTTTTGAGTTAATTTTGTATCTGGCCACTTTGCTGAAGGTGTCTATCAGCTGTAAGAATTCTCTGGTAGAATTTTTGGGGTCACTCAGGTATACTATCATGTCATCTGCAAATAGTGATAATTTGACTTCTTCCTTTCCAAATTGTATCCCCTTAATCTCCTTCAACTCTCTTATTGCTCTAGCAAGGACTTGCAGAACTATGTTGAAGAGATATGGAGAGAGTGGGCAACCTTGACTTGTCCCTGATTTCAGTTGGATTTCTTTAAGTCTCTCTCCGTTTAGTTTGATGTTGGCTATAGGCTTGCTGTATATTGCCTGTACTTTAGATAAATGCCTTGTATCCCTCATCTCTCCAAGACTTTAAACATGAATGGATGTTGGATTTTGTCAAATGCTTTTTCAGCATCTAAGGAGATTATCATGTGTTTTTTTTCTTTTGGTTTGTTAATA
This sequence comes from Rhombomys opimus, assembly GCA_010120015.1. Classification (NCBI taxonomy): domain Eukaryota; kingdom Metazoa; phylum Chordata; class Mammalia; order Rodentia; family Muridae; genus Rhombomys; species Rhombomys opimus. The sequence goes on along the minus strand of REGO01000231.1, from coordinate 2,484,897 downwards.
TGGTGGATCACATTGATGGATTTCCATATATTGAACCACCCCTGCATACCTGGGATGAAGCCTACTTGGTCATAGTGGATGATATCTCTGATGTGATCTTGTACACATCTTTTTTTTTTAATTGGTTGTGCTTTTATATAATGGATCTGTCTGCTGCAAAGAGGAGTTTCCTTGACAAAATGTGATGATTACACCTAGCTGTGGGCATAAGGACAAATATCTATAATGTTGTTTGGTATCATCCTGTTTTAGTTAAGTAGCAGTTATATCCCAATATTTATGACTTCACTCTTCCTGGTAGTTAGCTAGTTTCTAATACCAGGCACTGTTTCCCACTTGCATTAGTCTTCATTCATTTGATAGTTGTTGGTTACTACCAAGTTCTGCACGTCACTACTGTTCCCAGGGTGCTGGTTGTTGTTGAGGTTCATAGATGTAATAGCAGGGTAGCATTGTTGGTTGCCTCCCTCCTTTGGAAGCTTGCATAATGCCTTCTGATTTCATGAAAGCTAGTCCTCAGGGAGGAAGTGTTCAGGTTCTTTCCACCTCATGAGTCTCTGGCCTCTACTTCTAAAGTGTGTGGTGGTTCTAGGAATAAAGACTTACCTTTCACAGCCATGGCCAAAGGGCAGCAAAGGGTAAGAGCAAGAGCAATAGTTTATAATGTCTTGAGACTTTCTTGGACAATCTTAACCAACAACTCAATAGAGAGCTTCTCATGACTAGTTGTTAGGTGGTTGTTGATGCTTGGAGAAAACATTGTGAGCCCAAATGGGACATTTTCATTTAAGTGATAGGCATATGTGTGCATTTATATGCTGATTTACATGTATGAAGGCATTTTAGGTAGATAATTAATAGTATTCTTTTTTTAAATTCCTGTAAATCATAATCTCACAAAGTTTGCTGAAGTCATCTAGAAAAACAGGCTATTCAATATGGATTTTTCAGTAAATGGTGTACACTGAACATTCCAAGAGATCCACTGAGTATTATGGTGCCCCTATGTCCATTTTACTAAGTCATCTGTGGCAACTCTCCATGGGCTATGAGCCCATGTCAGGGATCATTCTCTGGGTTCCTGCCAGTCTCTAGACTTCTGCATTTTTGGCTCACAAAATTAATCTTGATTTCCTCACAGACTGCATCAAGCAGGACCAGCATTTTTCCTTGCAGCTGCAGATCCTAGACAGAAAATACAACAGCCTGCTCTTCTTTGACTTGGCTAATGTTTCAGAATTTTGGCCTTCCTATCACTGCCCTAGTATCAGCAGGAAGTAGCCAAAAGAAATTCTTTGCCCTTTATTCACATATCAACAAAAATATTCCATTGGAATGGAATGTTCAAACTCAGGAACAGCTCCAAGTTCTCCCAGCATTCCTCAGCCCCTACCAGCTGCTGGGCGTGGTGGCAACCCTACCCTCTACACTGAACTTTCCAGGGCAGGGGCTTCCCCTCCTCTTCATTGGTACTCTTACTTTCTTACTCCCCCCCTCTCTCACACACACACCTTCTTTTATGGCAGCCAAGAGCTGCTACCAATGAACCTACATTTACATACTTTAACTTGGCTTGCATGAGAAGCAGTCCAATGTCTTCATTGCCACTTTGACACTCCTCCCTAGGCCACCTCATTTTTTTTAAATATAGGAAAAGGAGGAATGTTAGTTCATTAATCTTGATGCACTAGCCAACTCCCGGGTTGCTTAGGCACCTGTTCTATCATCATTGGCCTCTACCTCCAGGGGCCAGGGATAAAAGCACCCCTTTTACTTCTATCTCTTGCTCTCCTCTCTTGCTTTCTCTGCTTTTGTCTCTCTGTCCCTCCTCTCCATCTCTGGCCCTCTGTCTCTGCCCTCATGACTCAATCAGGCTCTAAGTTGTTTCTGCTTCCCTTACCCCAAATAAACATCTTTCAGACTGATACAGATGTGTCATATGTGTGGCATATTTTTAAATATATCATAACAGTATATACTACTATAATTATGTTTTAAAGTCAGTTATGGGTTCTTAAAGTGGAAAGTTTAAAGAAAATAAGAATGTTCAGAGCTATGTATTAATAGTATAGTTAATTTTTCCTAAACTTTCTTTTCAGCATTTTTATTAATTATTATTATTTATTATAATTTATTCACTTTGTATACTGACTGTAGCCCCCTCCCTCATCTCTTCCCAATCCCACCTTCCCTCCCTCTTCTCCCACTATGCCCTCCTCTAGTCCCCTAATAGGAGAGGACTTCCTGCCCTTCTATCTGATCATCATGTCTCATCAGGACTGGCTGCATTGTCTTTTTCTGTGGCTTGGTAAGGCTGGACATCCCCTTCAGGGGGAGGTGATCAAAGAGCCTGCCACTGAGTATAGTTTATTTTTAAATCTTTTTGTATTTTTATTATTTTTAGCACATGAGTCCAGGCTTTTTTCTTATGGTTTTATTTTTATTGTTTGATAGCTTCATACATCATGTAGTGATGTGAGACATTTGCTCCCTCATTACCCTCCCTCTTTCACTGGCACATTTCATTTCTGCTATTCTCTTTCATGTATTCTGGTGTGTGAGCCAGGCTTGGAGGTTAAGCAGTGAAGCAAAGGCCACTTACCTGGAGCTGCACCATGGAAGAAAACTGTACTCCCTTTTCCCTTAAACATCTATCCTGAAATAATAGAGTTCTCTCAACAATCAACAGCTTCACGTTGCTGTATAGGAACTAAAAATAAAGAACATTCATAAACTAAATGAAAATCAAATATTACAGATGTGTATAAGAAGATTTATCCATGTACAAATAACAAAATATCACAAAATTTACATAGATATAATTTTCTGCTTTCCTTACTCCCCTTTTCTTAAATGCAATTATATATATATATATATATATATATATATATTATCAAAGAAGACATATTATTAAATAACTTAAGCAAGTTTGGGGTGGAGAGATGGCTCAGCAGTTAAGAGAACTGCTCTTCTAGAAGACATGGTTTTGATTGCTACTGAACACCCAGAAACTCACAAATACCTGCAACTTCAGTTCCAGGTATCTCTACCAGTACACAGTGCACATATGTGTGTGTGTGTGTGTGTGTGTGTGTATATATATATATATATATATATATATATATAGAGAGAGAGAGAGAGAGAGAGAGAGAGAGAGAGATGCATATCTATATGTACAGGCAAATACTCATAAAAATAAAATAAAATTTAAAAATAATTTAATCAAGAAAAGCTTGAAAGTAATGAATTAATTGTACAATTATGTTTATTCAAAAATATGCAAACATGTTGCTACTTTAATTCATAAACAGTTTTAACTTTAGGCACATATATAAATGAGCTAGTACTTTACCATTATACTGTCTTGCCCTGTAAGATGAGGTCTCATGTTTACACGCATTTTTCTTTTTTCTGTTATTCTAGTAATTGTCAATAATTACTATCTTCTCTCTCTCCCATGTTTCAATTAGACATTTTTACAAAACCAAGAGTACAGGGACAATTGACATTTGATATCAAAGAACATTCTGGCTGTATAAGTACATTGAATGACTTACACAAATTATACCATATTAAATATTTGTAAACTCTTTTGTCTTAGGCCAGACTTAGCAATTCATACTGATTACTGGCTGAAGGCTGACAGATGATGCCTAGAAAACAAACTTCACTGTGTGCCTTTGGTAGCTAGTGGTGAACATCCTGCAAACTGCAGAAGTTCTGGAAGGTGCCTTTATTTAATATTGTTGCCAGACTTAGTCAACCATTAAATAAAAGTTTCCGAAATCCTGGTATCTCCTTCTATTCTTTCATTTTTAATTAAAGCTACAGAGAATCATTGATTGAAATGTCTTTTATCCTCTTACTGTTTAAAAAAAATTACCTCAGTCTTTTATACTCCTCCTTAATCATGGATGCAAATAAAATTCAAAGTGTAATCAGCAGCTGCTGAAAGAGAGCACTGAACAAACTGGGTTGCCATGGAAACCATGAAGTCAGTCCTTGACCAGACAAAGAATAATACCTGGTGTGTGTGTGTGTGTGTGTCTGTGTGTGTGCATGTGTGTTTTATGCATGAGCATAACAACAATTTAGACCTTGACTAAAAATAGCTCAAGGTCTCCCATATCACCAAATGGCTCATAATTAGATATTTAAGTTAAAGCTGAAGGAATGACTTCAACTATTACATGATGTTCAGAGCAAACTGATTCTCACTTGGGACAGGAGAGTCATACTCTTCAAGAAGCTTCAGGTATGAAAATAGCCTGATTAGACCAGAACTGAACAGAATAAATATTGAAAGCATCACTTTGCAAACAAATAAACAATTAGCATAATTATCTGGCCTATTATTGCTGTCATTATCCTTGCCTTCCCTTTTCCAAAAAGCATTGCAGCATTCTAATTTTATTTTCTCCTGGGAAAGAATCATCTCCCTCTCTAAGCTGCCAGGGGAAAGTATTGTCGAGCGTTTGAGACATTAGATATAAAGGTCAGCCCACCGAGGGATTTTCAACAGTGAGTAAAAAGATACAGACTAGGAAGTGCTTCCCCTTGGTCTTGTTCAACACAAATATAGTTTTAAATTGACAGGTGCAGTATTTGAGCATCTTAATTGGGCACATGCAATGGTCGTGACAGGTAATTTGATTAGAAACCAGCCATTACAGACAAAGATTAAACTTAAACTCATGAATAAGTCTTTATCAATAATAAAAAAAATAGCTCAATTTTTTTTAGGTTGACGTTTTGTTTTGGTTGTGAAAACCTTTAAGGGGAAAAGTGTTCCTGATTAATAAGAAATAAAAGTGGTTGCTTTTGTTGGCAAAGAACCAGTTTCGGACACATGGCCTAATTGTGTGCCAGTGCCCAAGCCAAAGGGAAAGGTGCTGTTTTTCTTTCTAACCTTTTGCTGAGGGTGGGTGACCCTTTTTCCTGTGCATCTCATCTTAAGCCTGAATGCTGCTGTTTTCTGCCAGCTGCTTTCTTCATCAACCGCACGAGACAGGTCAACGTGATTCTCCCAGGTTTCCAGCTGAGGAAACAGCATGAAAGTTCAGTGACTTGTCAGAGATGGCTGAACAAATTATTGACAGAGAAGAAATTAGAATTTACTCAGAACAGAGTGACTTTGTCCTGATTCAGTGAATTTGGAATGGAGTTAGGGAATGGCAAGAAGAGCCCTAGTTGGAGACAGTTAGAGAAAGAAACAGCATTGTCTCTTAGTGGCACTATGTATTGTGTCTCAAGTGACAGAAACAAAAATGAATGTGCTTACCAATGGATTCACACATTCCTTTTGCTCATTTGCCTGTTCTGAAGGTAGTGTCCCTGCTCCTAAAATGCCCATTACTACTGTAGAGGTGGTCTTCCGCATCTGTATCAAGGAGTCATTGCTTCCCTCCAAGTACACTTCCTGATCATCCCCAGTAAAGCTGGAAACCATGTCAGTGCATTGGCTTTATTTAGAAGCAGATTTAAAGACGGAGTATGAACTTGTCATTCACTTAGTGCACAATTTCTTTTATCTGGGATTATAACAGCAGTGCTTCGCTTGTGGGTTGAGCGACCCTTTCACAGAGTCTCATATCCAATATCCTGCAATCAGATATTTACATTACAATTCGCAATAGTAGCAAAATTACAGGTAATAAGTTGCAACAGAATACTTTATGGTTTGGGGTCACCACAGCATGAGGAACTGTATTAAATGACAGTAGCACTGGGAGGGTTGAGAACCACTGTTTTATTCAGTAATGTACACGAAGATAATCTTCATAGACTTTCTATAAAGTTAGACCTACTGACTTAGTTCTTGCTAATGACAAAAGGGAAAATGATGGTGTGTTAGCTTTGTTTAAAAAATAAAGAATAAAAGGAAAAGAAAAAAGTTAAAACATGTGGAACCAGTAAGATCAGCCTGGTAAGATGGTACCTAGGGGGAAGACACTTTCCACCAATCCTGCCAATCTGAAGTTCATTCTTGGAAGCAGTTATAGGAGAGAGATAATCTCCTCCTAGAACATGTCCAGAGACCTTCACATCTTCCCAGGGATTCATGTGTGCACACATGAACATACATACACACACACTCATATGTAAAATTTTGAATTATAATGTTAAGTAAAAGATTGTACATATTCCTGAGAACTTATTTGTAAAATAGTTTGGTTTCTTTTGGACTTCATCTTTATTTTAAAATTCTAAAAGAAATGTAAAAAAAAAAAAATTTAATTACTGCACAAGAAATGCCCTTCTTTTACATGCCTGCTCTTTTAAACTTTTATTAATTACACTTTATTCACTGTGTATCCCCCCATAAGCCCCTCCCTCCTCCCCTCCCGATCCCACTCTCCCTCCCCCTTCTTCATGTATGCCCCTCCCCAAGTCCACTGATAGGGGAGGTCCTCCTCTCCTTCCTTCTGATCTTAGGCTATCAGATCTCATCAGGAGTGGCTGCATTGTCATCTTCTGTGGCCTGGTAAGGCTGCTCCCCCCTCAGGGGGAGGTGATACATGCCTGCTTTATGGACAAATCAACTATTGCTAAGCCATTTAAACAACTCTAATGATAAATGGGAGGGGGGCAAAGAATGATGTCTTTGTTAATATTTAAGTTATTAAATCTGCAAATTTTACATCATACTTTCTCCTAATGTCTCCTCCTCAGTTCTCCAGAGGACCATCAGGGCTGCTCAGCCACTCCAAAGAGATTCATCTCTTTCTTTCTTATCATCAGCTTTGGGAATCTATACTTCTCCACATTGTTTAATGACTGCCGCACAAGGTCACAAAGCCCACCACCATTTTGGCAGTGTAATACATAGGTCTGTTGACCGTGAGTGTCCCCAAGGGCAGAGTCGTTCCACTATTACCCTGTCCTCGAGGACCAGTCAGTTGAAGGGTGTGTAAGGTTGTTCCTGAGCACAGCAATGTCACCTGGAAGTTGTGAAGAACACAGTTTTCAGGCCTCCCCAGTTCTGTGTCAGCGACACAGAGTCAGCTCAGAGATCTTTCCAGCAGCCACTCCTTTAAACCAGCCTCGAGGAGGATTTAAAGCAAACAAACAAACAAAAAAACCAAACAAATGAAAAACACTGTCTTGAAAATCCACTTTGGTGTGGATGTATAGATTGTAGTAAATGGTAGCTTTAATTTTTCAGAACATTTAATTTTCTTTAGCAACAGAGACTTACCTAAATTAGATTAATTAGAAAATAACGTGAATTAATGAGTTTGTAGGCTTCTGAGGGAGTGCTGGGCATGTGGCTCAATTAAAAGGTTATTCCGATAGATCATGGGTATGACGTGTTATATTTGTATAAGTAAAGAGAGTATTTAGGTGATGGGCAAAGCAAAGGTAAGGACTCTGACACCAAAGAGCAGAAATGCCAGCGTTCTACCACACCAGAACACATCAACTCTCCGAAGTGTTGCAGAATCGCCAGTGTATGGAGAGTAAGGAAAGAAATGAACGGCGAGAAAGAGGAGCATCACTGATGTCACACGGCCCTTTGCCAGCAACGTGCTGTGTCTTTGCTCCTATCCCGGGTTAACCTCTGTAATTTACAAAAGTTTCAAAACTTATTCCTTTCACTTCTAAACAGGAATGTAAGTTTCATCTTGTTGGACAAGACCACAATTGTTCCCAGTATACCAGAGTTCTCATGGCTAATTTTGACATATTTAAATTCTCATATTTTTTATTACAAAGAATGAAAGTTTTTAATAGATAGTGTAAATATGTGACATGTCAGCTTGTTGTATTATTATGACTCATTACTAAATTTGTTTTCTTCAGTATAAGCTACATTTAACAATTACCAAGGCAGTTTTAGATTTAAACTTTTGAAATAACGTTGGAAAAGTCAACATAACAATAACAAATCACATTCCTTTCAAGGCTGGAAAAAAGGTGTCATTAAAAATTAAGTTTTTTTTTTTTTTTTTTTTTTCAAAAGCCAAAGGGAAAGAGAAAGTTTAAGATTTTGGATCACGTTAAGGAGGTGGGATGGCAAAGGATTTGAAGCAGATACTGAGACTCAGCCAAACTTCGGGCAAAGTGCAGGGAATCTTAGTGAAGAAGGGGAAGATAGAAAGACCTGGAGGACACAGGAGCTCTTCAAGGAGAGCAACAGAAGCCAAAATAATCTGGGCATAGGGGGCCCTGCAAAGATTGATGACTCAACCACGAACCACGCATGGAGAGGACCTAGACCCCCTCCTCAGAAGCAGCCCATGGGCAGCTCAGTATCCATGGGAGTTCCCTAGTAAGGGGAGCAGGGGCAGTCATTGTTGTGAACTCACTTACCTGCTCTTTGATCACTTCCCCCTGGTGAGGTGGCCTTACTAGGCCACGAAGAGGATCTAGACAGTCCTGATGAGACCTGAAGGATTAGGGTCAGATAGTAGGGGAGAAGGATCTCCCCTATCAGTGGACTAGGGAAGAGTCATAGGGGTGAACAGGGCGGGACCGGGTGGAGATGAGGGAGAGGGCAAAGCTAAAGGAGAGGGCTATAACAGGGATACGAAGTAAATAAATTGTAATTCGTAATAATAGTGATAATAATGATGATGAAAAAAGAAGGGGGAAGAGGTGGTGTTGTACTGACACATGAAATTAAAATAAAAATGCTTCTTTTTCTCTAAATTCTCTCACTTTAGTATCTTTTATACATGCTATGTGACCAGTTTGATGGTACTCTAAAATTGAGCCGGTATCCCTTATTGATGCTGACAGCCATTAAGCAAGACAGATCCACAGATCTATGCTCTCTGGCCGTTGCCTTTCAATAGATACTTCAAAAGTTTACTTACTAGGTAGACGATTACGATGCGGTTTATTTTCCCTCTTGTGACCCATTTTGCCAAGTTGAACAGAGTCTGTGAGCCACATCAGACTGTTTTTCACAGTGCTGGTATCTTCACTTCACAGGTTCAACCTCTCCCAACACAGCACAGGACTGTGCCATTGTTGGTGGGGATTAAACAAGGTTGGTTTCATGATTTTGTGCTAACCTTAACACAGAAAAGGAAAGGTTGCCTTAACATTGACAATGAATTTGTTAGCTAGCCCCCTTTAAAACCAGGCATGAAATTTCTCATATTTTTCTAATATAGAGAAAAGTATAATACGTTTTGCAACACAACCTGGCAGCCTTGATGAGTCATTCTGCATTTAAAATCATTTTATTAAATAAATTAATTTGTAGTGCTGTATTGGTGCCAAGCTGTAAGCAAACAACAAGCACAGATGTACATTCTTCTGTGTAATAAAATGTTAAGATTGTTTCTTGTTGTGTGTTAGAAAAGACAAATGGCATGGATATTTCTTGAAACTAGCTTTTAGCTATGAGCAGTTGTAGTGACTCATGACAACGTATGGAGCTGTGAAATACCCTTTGATGTTTTTCTGCTCTGCTATAGTTACCTTTGGAATGCACTTCCCTAATTTACTTTTTGCATGTTGCTTTTTGCATTCTTGCTGCCTTAATGATACCATCATCTTCTGAACTCATTATGGTCCCGCATGGGTTTATGTATGTTGCAGTGACATCTTGACTTCCCAGAGCACGTTGGAAATGCTCAGGGACAAATAATCGCTAAAGATGGACCGTTATATGAAACTGAGTCTATCTAGTCTTCCCTAAGCTGGAAAGGAAAAGTATTCTGGAACATAAAAGCAGCATCTGTTTGAAATGTTGATGTGAGTTGATGGAGGTCAGATTTGCACACCAATTGCTTTCCATTAGCAGCTCAGAGGTACCTGACCATAGGGACTTATTGATAATTTTGTGAGGTCTGAGAAGAGAAACATGCTGATCATTTTCTTGATTATAAACCTCCTGTTCTCAAACAAAATAGCGTAGAAATCACAATCAGCAAGTACATGATTGGAACAGGAATATAAATGCATGAAAATGAATTGCACTTTAATGCTGAGTGAGCTAAAAAAAAAAAAAATTAATCAAATGGCAGAGTAGCTCATCTCAAAATTCCAGTGTGGCTGAAAAGGATCCTCTGAATAGGACTTCCTGAGTTTTCACCTACAGTGAGAATAGGAACCTGGACCCACCGCCCCAGTCTCTTACTACCCATTGCCAGTTACAAATCCTGTGTTCATTCTTAGTGTATCTTTGGTGGGATTATACTCTTTTTCATAAGCTTTAGCATTTAGGATACTGAAATAGTACTTAGAAACTGCTGATGACAGCTAGAATTAGCATACAGTTTACAATGAAATGGGAAACTCAAGAGTATACTAACATAGCTAAGTAATCTCACTGAGAAGCACGCAAAGCAGGAAGGGAAGAGGATTTGATTTTATAGCTCTATACTAATATTTTTTAAGTGAGAACTGTAGGTTTAAGCTCATTAGTGTGAGCTTACAATAAGCACGATACCACTATTGATGGCATTAATTTCAGCAAATACCCAAGTGAGAAACACAGGAGAGCAAAGTCGCCTGGAGAAGATAGTTTAATCTTGTAGGAACTACATTTGCGTTTGATGAATATGTATCATTGACCTCAAGCTATTGGATAAATTGCTTACCTAGGGTCAGCTATGGACACAGTGATGAATTATGGGTCTCATTACCTCCTGACTCATTAGTGCTTTTTACCTACAGCTGTGCAGGCAACTGGATTCACAAATGTTTAAATTGAAGTATTACTATAAGATAATTAAAATTATGAATTTACCTTATTTTAAAATTTTCCCGGGTAAAATGCAAATGCACTACAGGATTTTTAAAACTAAAAGAAGTTTCTGTGTTTAATATACTGTCCATGGATTGATATATCTTAAGAAAAAGTATTCAGAGCCACATAGGGAGCTCACACCTATATTCCCAGCAGTCAGGACACTGAGACAGAAGGGGTACTGAGAGCTCAAGGCCAGCCTGAGTAACACAGTGAGTTCCAGCTCTCTCTGAATGACAGGAAAAGATGCTTTCTCAAAAATAAAAATTAAAACAATAGTATTCAGCTTTACTAAATACTGAAAAAGAGATTAAGAATCTAAATGAAAAAGGAGGTAATTGCACGAGACAAAGCTGTACCTAACTGAAGAATAAGTTGGTATGACAATCAAAGACATCATAAAAATAACAATCTGTAACACGTGTAAGTATGTATGCTCTTGTATATGAGTGATTACCTAGCAGACTTCTTCCATATAAATAATGGGTTTCTAATACAGAATTAGAGTTTTGACAGTCCACAGGCTCACATCACAAGGTTTCCATTGTAATATGAATAATAATACTCTAGTATTGTTTAGTAGAAGAAAACCTCACGCACTTGGTTCAGGAATTTGTTTGAATGTCATAAGTTGGCTGCAACCAAGTCAGAGTACACGTTACTTAGGAAGAAGAGTGTTTCGGTTGAGGAATGACACAGTAAATTCCAGAGTGCATCAGAAAGAGATAAGCAACAACATCCTTTCTCAGGACCAGTAACATATCAGAAAATTATCTTAGTCTCATGGCAACAACTCTGGGTGTATTCTGGGAGGAGCCAATTATGTTTCAGCCTTGAAAGTGTGAAGGGAACCAAAAGGAATGGTTGGAAAGGCATCCTTTTCCCCAATGCTTGGGCCCTGCTGTAATTCTTCTCTATTTAATCTTCCTCATATCTCACCAATACAGAGTGTTCTGAAGCAGGGTCACACAACCCATCAAGCTTTTATTTCTTGACAAAAATGGGTGTATTCACATTTTAGTCATTTCATCCTGCCCCTCTAATTTTAGGAAGTCAACAGCATTGGCACTTGACATACAACTTGTGTTAATTTTTTTCTTTCTTTTTTCCTTTCATGTATTCCACATGCAGTTTTGTTTTCAGAGTCTCTTCTGCCCAGAAAAACAAACAACAGTAAACAACCTGTCAGTATACTTCAGTGGGCTCACAAGTTTTCATGTATGTTTTACTTGTTATAACACATGAAGTTCAAGGTTTTTTTTTCTTTATTAATTACATTTTACTCACTTTGTATCCCCCCATGGTTCCCTCCCTCCTCCAGTCCCAATCCCTCCCTTCATCCACCCTCTGCATGCATGCCCCTCCCCAAGTCCACTGACAGGGGAGGTCTTCTTTTCCTTCCTTCTGATCTTAGTCAATTAGGTCTCATCAGGAGTGGCTGCATTGTCCTCTTCTGTGGCCTGGTAATGCTGCTTCCCCCTCAAGGGGAGGTAATTAAAGAGCAGGCCAATCAGTTCGTGTCAGAGACAGTCCCTGTTCCTATCACAATGGAATCCACTTCGATACTTAAATGCCATGGGCTACATCTGTGCAGGGATCTTAGGTTATCTCCATGCATAGTCCTTGGTTGGAATAGCAGTCTCAGGAAAGACCCCTGTGCTCAGAATTTTTGGTTCTATCATTTTTGGTTATATATATATTTTTTTTTTCTGACAAGAGTATACTTACTTTTGTTAATGAGCATTATATATAAAAATTTTGAGAATGAATAGAAAACAAATTTAAAGTAACCATTTAAACTAAAGATAACTAAATTTAAAAACCTTTTTTTTAACTTTGAATTTATTTTGTTTTATTTTTAT
>REGO01000231.1:2457789-2471024 GCA_010120015.1 Rhombomys opimus | reverse complement strand
CCAAAAGCAATATACAGATTCAATGCAATTCCCATCAAAATACCAACTCAATTCTTTACAGACCTTGAAAAAAAGATTCTCAGCTTCATATGGAGAAACAAAAAACCCAGAATCTCCAAAAAGATCCTGTACAACAACAGATCATCTGGAGGTATTTCCATCCCTGATCTCAAGCTGTACTACAGGGCAACAGTAATAAAAACCGTTTTTAAATGCCACAATAAAAGGTATGTGTTAGTTGGCTCATTTAAATTAGTAAGTTTCTTTACCCAATGAATTTAGTTCAAGTTCAGACAGTTAAAATAACTGCATTAGAAAAGACTGGTATGTCAGACCCACACAGGCTCCTTGATCTCTGTGAGCTCACTTGAGTCCCAGTCAGTTGGTCAGTTGTTCCTGTGGGCCATGATCTTGTGGTGTCCTTGATCCCTCTAGCTCCTCCAACCCTTCCTCCCTTCCTCCCCAGGATCCCCAAGCTCCACCGAACACTTAGATATGGGACCCTGCACCTGCCCCTCAGTTGCTGGATGCAGTCTCTCTGGTCTCTGATGATGATGACTATGTAGAATGCAGGTTTTGTTGAGATCTGGAATTCTTTTCTTTTATTTAATAAATGGGACCTCATGAAACTAAAAAGCTTCTGTAAATCAAAGAACACTGTTGCCAGAACAAAACAACAGCCTACAAATTGGGAAAGGATCTTCACCAACCCAATATCTGACATACGGCTAATCTCCAGAATATATAAAGAACTTAAGTTAAACAGCAACAAATCAAGTTGCCCAATTTAAAAATGGGGTACAAGCTAAATTCTCAATAGAGGAACATCGAATGGCAGAGAAACACTTAAAGAAATGTTCATCATCCTTAGCCATCAGGGAAATGCAAATCAAAACAACCCTGAGATTTCACCTTACACCCATCAGAATGGCTAAGATCAAAAACTCAAGTGACAACACATGTTGGAGAGGTTGTGGAGAAATAGGAACCCTCCTCAGTTGCTGGTGGGAATGTAAACTTGTACAGACACTTTGAAAATCAATTTGGCACTTTCTCAGACAACTAGGAATAGTGCTTCCTCAAGATCCAGCTATACCACTCCTAGGCAATATCCTAAATATGCTAAAGTATACAAGAACATTTGCTCAACCATGTTTGTAGCAGCTTTATTTGTAATAGCCAGAAGCTGGAAACAGCTCAGATGCCCCTCAGTTGAGGAATGGATGCAGAAATTGTGGTACATTTACACAATGCAATCCTATTCAGCAATTAAAAACAAAGAAATCATGAAATTTGCAGGCAAATGGTGGGATTTAGAAAAGATCATCCCAGAAGCAGAAAGATACACATGTTGTATACTCACTTTTAAGTGGATATAGACATATAATATAGGATAATTATACTAAAATCTGTACATCTAAGGAAGCTAACCAAGAAGTAAGACTCTGGGTAAGATGCTCAATATTCATTCAGAAAGTCAAATGAGATGGACATCAGAAGAGGGAGAAAACAGGGAACAGGACAGGAACCTATCACAGAGGGCCTCTGAAAGACTCCACCCAGCAGGGTATCAAAATATATGCTGAGATTCATAGCCAAATTTTGGGCAGAGTGCAGGGAATCTTATGAAAGAAGGGGAAGATAGAAAGACTTGGAGGAAACAGGAGCTCCATAAGGGGAGCAACAGAACCAAAAAATCTGGGCACAGGGGTCATTTCTGAGTCTGATACTCCAAACAAGGACCATGCATGGAGATAAGTTAGAACCCCTTCATAGAAGTAGCTCATGGCAGCTCTGTATCAAAGAGGGTCCTCCAATAATAGGACCAGGGACCATGTCTCACATGAACTCATGACTGGCTATTTGATCACCTCCCCCTGAGGGGGGAGCAGCCTTACCACAGAGGAAGACAAAGAAGCCAGTCCTGATGAGAACTGAAAGACTAGGGTCAGATGGAAGGGGAGGAGAACCATCCCGTATCAGTGGACTGGGGTAGGGGCATAAGAGAAGAAGAGGGAGGGTGGGATTGGGATGGGATGGAGAGGGGGCTACAGCTAGGATACAAAGTGAGTAAATGTAATTAATAAAAATTTTAAAAATTTAAAAAAATTTAGAAAAAAAAGATCTGGTATTCTTTTTTAATTATTATTTTTATTAATTACAGCTTATTCACTTTGTATTCCCCCTGTACCTCTCTCCCTCCTCCCCCCCAATCCCATCCTCCCTCTTCCCCACCTGTGTCCCTCTCCCAGACCACTGATAAAAGAGGTCCTCCTCCCCTTCCCTCTAATCCTAGTCTATTAGGTCTCATCAGGAGTAGCTGCATTGTCTTCTTCTGTGGCCTGGTAAGGCTGCTCCCCCCTTAGGGGGAGGTTACCAAAGAGCAGGCCAATAAGTTCATGTCTCTATTACTATGGAGGCCACTTGGACACTGAACTGCCATAGGCTTTAAAACATTTTCAGGACTGGAGAGATGGATCAGTGTGTAAGGGCACTGGCTCCTTTTCCAGAGGACTCAGGGTGGATTTCCAGTACCCATCTGATGGTACATAACTGTGACTAATTCTAGGTCCAGAGGATATAATGGCCTTGTCTGGTCATGTGGGCACTGGGCGTGAACATTGAATACAAATATATGCAGGCAAAATACTCATACACATAAAATAAGAATTCAAAAATATCTTTCTTCAATTTAAATTGAGACCAATAGATTTTTTTGAGTTTACTCAAGTTACAGTGAGGCGTGTGATGGGCAGAGTTTGTTTTGCCATGAGATACTGCTGTTTGTTGGTAAACCTCTCTGCATCTGCAATTCATCAACTTTTTAGACTCCCCAGTTAATGAGGTTAGCAGCAGCTCTATTCTCTGGGCCTTGTGAATTTGAAGCCACCTCCAGGTGGGCTGTCAAAACTGTGTTGACTTAATTTGCTTAATTGTGAAAATACAAACTGGGTACTTCAATTTTAAAGGAAGCAGCACTTTCTCATCCTCCTTCAGTTCTTCCAACTTGTAAGGCTAGCAAATGTCTCATGCTCAGTTGTATTTTTTTCTACACACTGCTAGCAAATAAAAGAAAATATTAATTGGTATATCTTGTTCAAAGATCTACACATCTCGATAAAATATGTTTACTCCCAAAAGTCATGTATTTATATCATGTATGTAAGTCATAAATACATGACTTTTGGAAGTAAACAATTACTATTTCCTTCTATTAACTCACAACAACTAACTGCTCCAGACAATGACTCCATAGTGTGAAGCAGATTTTAAATACAATCAGAAGGTTGTTACTCCTATAACATTCATGCCACTTTTGAACTAGTGGGCATTGATTGCAAGGTTGGCTTTACTATAGGACACAGGGGTCTCGGCTGAGTAAGACTGATGCTTACTTTTGCCTTATGATAACATGCATAGCACCTTTTAGTCCTGGAAAGCTAACCAGTGGCGAAGATGCTTCCATGTCGACACCAGTTTGTCATTCAAGTTTGATTTCTTCATGTTCTATGACTAAACTATGCAGTGTCTTCAGCAATCGGGTTTTATCCTCAAGTTTTAGTGGGCAAGCAAAAAAGCAATGGCATTGATCTGTAACTCCAATAAATCCATCTGGCAAGGGCTTTTTATTTATTAGCTTGTGGTATTTCATAGAGGAATTTTTTTCCTTATTATAAAATAAGCTGTTACACTTAAGCTGTTACAGTTTATTTACTTTGTATCCCGGCTGTAGCCCCCTCCCTCAGCCCCTCCTAATCCCACCTTCCCTCCCTCATCTCCTCACATGCCCCTCCCCAAGTCCAAGGATAGATGACTTGATAGGATGTAGGAGAAACTCTGAAGTTAAATGACATCATAAACTAAATGAACCTTTCAGATACCTACAGATCATTCCACACAAACACTAAAAAATACATTTTTTTCTCAGTAGACCATGGAACTTTCTGCAATGTGAATCATTTTTTAGAACACAAAACAAATTTCAACAAATATAGTAGGAAAATCAAACTCACATTTTTTTATCCAGTTAACCATATAGAAAAAAAAAACTGGACATCAATAGCAATCATAAACCACAGAAAGTACATAAGTTCACAGAAACTAAACAGCATACTACAAAATGATGATTCAGTCAAAGAATAAATCCAGAATAAAATTAAAATCCTAGAATTGAATGAAAGTGAAAACACAACCTACCAAAATCTATGGAACAGAATGAAGGCAGTTATAAAGTAAAAGATTATAACACTATGTGCCTATGTTAAAATATTCCAGAAATCTCAAATTAATGAATTAAGTACCTGAGATCTTAGCAAAACCAAATCAAACAAGATTCCCAAAAAGATAATCAAAGCAATGATACAGAAAGGGAAAATAATACAAAGAATCAATGAAATGAAGAGCTGACTCTTTGAAAAATTTAACAATATTTATAAATATTTAGCAAAATCAACCAAAAGAAAGAAAATCAGAGAGATATGATCTAAATCAATCAAATTAGAGATGGGATACATTACATTACAATAGATACTTAATAAATTGATAGAATCTTAAGGGCACATTTTAAAAATCTGTATTCCACCAAATGGGAAAATCTAAAAGAAATTCATGAACTTCTAGATACACAGTACCTGTCTATTAAAGTAAATTCCCATAATATCCAAAGAAATAGAAACAATAACTAAAAATTATAAATCAAAAACAAATCCAGGATCAGCAGAATTTTACTGTATTTCAAAGAAGACACCAATACTCCTTACAGTATAACAGAAAAAGAGGTGAAGATCTTTTTCCACTCTATCAGCTGCCATTTTGTTCTATTGACAGTGTTCTTTGCCTTACAGAAGCTTCTCAGTTTCATGAGATCCCATTTACTAATTGTATATCTTAGAGCTCCCCACTTTTTTTCTAACAGATTTAGTGTGTCTGGTTTTATGGTAAGGTCTTTGATCCACTTGGAATTTAGTTTTGTTCAGGGTGATAAGTATGGGTCTATTTGCATTTTTCTACAGGCAGGCATCCAGTTAGACCAGCACCATTTGTTGAAGATGCTTTCTTTTTTCCATTGTATGGTTTTGGCTTCTTTGTCAAAAATCAAGTATCCAGCCAATAATATATTGGGACAGATGCTGAGACTTGCAGCCAAGCATGGCAGGGAACTATGGGGGTCCTGTGGATGTGTTGGGTGAAAAAAATTGAAGGACCTGGAGAGGAACCAACTAACCCAGTCAATGGGGATTTCAGAGACTGAGGCATCAACTAAGGAGCATGCATCATCTGGACCTAATCCCCCTGAACGCATGGGGCTCCCATATGGGAGGCTTGGTTTTCATATGGGGAACCTGGCTAGTGGAGGGGAGTTGATTCTAACATGGACTCTATTGCCTGATTTTGGATCACTTCCCCGAGGCAAGGATGCCTTGCCTGGCCTCAGGGGATGAAGGTATGCTCAATCCAGTCCTGATATGACTTGATGTGCTGGGGGAGGTTAATTTGAGGGGGGACTAAGAGGAGGGGAGGTAGGGGGCACCTTGGGATGTAAAGCAAATAAACTAATATAATTTTTCAAAAAAGAAAAAGGAAACGAGGGAACATATTCAGATTATTTTTACGATGCCTCCTAGAGGACTGATACTGCACCAGCTAAAAGAGCACTTTAGAACTTTGTTCCCAATTACTACAACCTAAAAACCCATGCATGCCACGCTTGTTTGCAGACACTGCTTCCTTGAGCAATCTATGTATCCTGAAAACAACGTGCTGTTTACTCTGAGATTAAATCTCCTCTCTTGTCCCCTCTCAGCTAGATTAATACTGTGAGGATTTTATAAGAAGTCTGATTAAGACTGATATTGTGGCCTTCAAGGAAAGATTGAGGCAGTTAAAGCATTATTCTATATTCTTAACTCCCAAGAATTTACAGGGCCAATCTAACAAATATATATTTTTCTATTAAAAATAGTTTTTTTTTCAAACAACATATAGTGATTAATATTTCTCCTTCATCTACTCCTCTGGGTTCCACCGTATCTCTCCTCCCATCCAGATGCTTTCCCTTTCTGTTTATATTAAAAAACAAACAGTCACCTACGGGATTAAAATAAAATATAAAATGAAGTAAAAACAAATACAACAAAATTGGACAAAACACACAAACACGCAGAAAAGAGTGCAAGAAAAGGCACAACATTCAGGTGTAGATGCAGACACTGACTTGCTTGTACCCTCAGGAATCCCATAGCAAATACTGTTTTAAGAGTACCTTGGCTCAACATTGTTTCGTATAATAACATCCACATCATTTACAACCGCTATAAAAATCAACCTTATTTTAAAATTTGAAATATATTTTATCTTCCAAGATTAATAATGAAACAAGAAACAATTGAGAAAGAGTAATCTACTAATAATGAATAAAGCTGTCCTTGATACATCTGTGTATATACAGATGTAATATGTGTATGTATGGCATACGTTCATGTGTGCCTGCACACGCATGTGCAATATCCCGTCGGTAAACATCTTTTATCTGGATACTGAAAACCTCACTGACATGCTTGTCCTAGGTGATGGAAGTGTTTCACCATTTACAGTCTCTAAGTATTAGGACTGCGACACTAAGACAATATTATGCATCTTTATCGTTAACTCACGATGATTTCCACTCTAATCTTTGCATTCAAACTTTAAAAAATGCAGTACAAACCACCAAGGGTGCTTCTGACAGAAAAAAAGACCAAACTACCTTCCACTTTACGTTTACAAATCCGATATTTAGGTAATTTTAGAATTGATCCAATGAACTAAACTGGGCAAACGAGCAAATTTGAACTATTTTTTCTACAAAATGTTTTTCATAATCACATAAACAGACAATTCCAATAGCAATTTTTTTAAATTGTTTCTTTGTGTGTGTTCTTGTGTGCATATGTGGAGGCCAGAAGACAGCGCTGGGTATCATTCCTCAGCATCATTAAACAAGGATCCCAGTAAGTCCTGGGGATCCACCTGTTTCATCCTCCCTCACCCCAACATTTCAAGAATGAGCCAGCGTATCTGCAGTGGACATGAAACAGGTGTTCAAGCTTATAAACTTGAACACCTAAACTTCACATTTTCGGTTCTGAGTTACTCCTCGAGGCTGCAAAGGTTAGTTTTGACACAGTGTTATTCTCCGTTAGATCACTACTATCTTTAAAAGTACAGAATGAAATCCTACATGTATACCAGTAAATCAGTGTCAGGAAAACTGATTTGTACAGCACATGGCCCCTCACACCCATAGTGCACGGGGCGCTCTACCTCAAGGCCTTTTAGCTGGCAGCAGTAATAAGTGGCTTTCTGTCACGCTTTCGATTTTGAAGAGCAAAAGTTTTCTTTTTGACAGATGAAACTCAATATTAAAAATTCACCCTGTGGGAAGAATTTGGAATTAGGCAGTCTCATTTTGTCCTGAATTAAGAGAGAGTGGCAGCAAGTGTGTGTTTGCACTCAAATGTTATAACTAATGTCATAGATGGGACACTTTTCGGTTTCTGAATGCAGTAGCGTCTGTGTGAGCATAGCCCTTGAGGAATGTCAGCAGGTGATGCTGCACAAAATATGCTGATTTGGTGATGAAGTAAATCTCAGATACTTTGTTCAGAATAAGCAGGGTGTAGTTCATTTCTCTAGAGCTCTTGGGAATTTCATTTTCTTTCCACTTAAATTTTTCACCAATAAATTTATGTTTACAGAGTGAATCATTAGATCTTCCCTGAGAGTGAGAAAATGGCTAGCTGCTTATTATTACAGGAAAAAGAAAGCAATACTCACTTCTTAAATGGTTACTTTCTTCTTTGCGTGTAATTACAATTTTACCTAAATACTTTCACATTTCTAAAACCAATGAAGGCATGTATTCTCTACCTATACAGCTGCTTATCACTTTCAAATATTTCAAATATTTTATAACTTTTTTGGAGGGGGGCAGATTTTCAAGACAGGGTGTCTCTGTGTGAGAGCCCTGGCTGTCATGGACTCACTTTGTAGGCCACGCTGGCCTTGAACTCACAGAGAACCTCCTGTCTCTGCCTCCTGAGTGCTGGGATTAAAGGTGTGCACCACCCCACCTGGCTATTTTATAACTTCTAAGCTAGCCTATTTCCATGACCTGCGTTTTGCTGATGATTAAACTGATACTGCCAGTATTATTGTGGCTGTTTCTTCCCCCATGGTTTATAAAATTCTCTAATGCATGATTATCATTTTGTTCATCTATCTCATACTACAGATTCTAAGTATGTTTGCTTAATTAGAGTCAGTTTTACAGTGTCCTATATCAAAAGATTAAGTCCTCTAAGTAGTATTTTTATATTTAATAGTAAATATATAGTATACATGTCATTATTAAATACATTATATAATTTAATGCATTAAAATACAACATTGTTATGCTGAAGATGCAGTTCAGTTGCCAGAATACTTGCCTGGCATGTACCAAGTCTTGGATTTATGTCAGAATTTGGGAAACGGTCTCCGGAAAATTAGACGTACATAGCCATAATTTTTTATATAGTAAAATTTCAGGCCATTATGATCTACATGATACCATGTCTTCCAAAAAAAAAAAAATCAGTGAAGAAAATGTTATAGTGCTGTTACACAAAAATGAAAACAGAGAATAAGATAAATAATAATAATAATAATTTCTGTGTAATTTTTCAAGCATTTGTTTTTTTCCTGTTTTGAAATATTAGAGTGAGATGCCATCATGATCCTTTGGGCTTCGGACATGAATACTAACACTATACTGTTAATAAGACAGGGTTTCGTTTTCTAGAAATACCATTATTTTGTGTCAGCGCTCGCTGGCTATTTCCTGGCTACACTAGTTAAACTCAGGGCCACATGGTCTGTAGATTGTACATTCGTTCACTGTACGTAACTCCATTTTCTTGAGTATTTCCTTGAAAGTCAAGAACCTTCACGAAAGACAACCACAAAGAACAGAGCAGGTGACTTTACAGAGTTGAAAAAAGTAAAACACAGCCAGTGAGTGACTAATGACTGCATTAACCCAAATTTACAGTTCCCTTTTCCCTGAAAAAGAGATTTTTTTTTGTCACATCCAAAATTTTAATTGGAATGAAATGACTGACATAATTTTCCAAGAAATTTCTCTCATATTCTTGAGTGCTTGGCGTCAGTCTTTGATTACATACATTAGCACATATTTGAAGATATTTCATGCTAATGAGCCAGTGACATTTGTTTTTAGTGTAGTTATCACTAACTTAACTTTATCTGTAATGAGTCAGTTGAGGAATAATCTTACAGTAAGTTAATTTGTTCTTTTGTCCAAAAAAGGGTTTTTTTAATTGTTTTCTTGTATTAAAAATGAAAATGATACTCTAAAAGTAAGTTAGTGTTTAAGAACAATAAAAAAGACAATTCTCCCTGAGGGTGTAGCTCCTGATTGAATAAAATGATGTCTAATGAAAGTTGGAGGTGGTCCCATCCATGAATATTTGGGTATCTACCATTCTTCAGATGGAAAGGGCATGAAAGCTCTGCCATGCTTCTTTTATAAGAGACCTGATTTCACCAAGGTCATCTCATTAAGGTAATCAAAAGCCCTCACAAAGTAATCAAAGCCCCTACATACCTACTATCACCATGAGATTTTAATACAAACATATGAATTATAGGAAATACATCCATTCAGACTGAAATAGATATGATTCAGCTCAGACTGTAAAAAAGTACTACCTGTTATCTTTATTTTCTTTCTCAAAGAGTTTTTTCTTTGGTTCCTTCCTTTGTTTATGTTTTTAATTTTATTTTTAATTTATTTTTATATTAATTACAGTTGATTAACTTTGTATCCCAGCTGTAGCCCCCTCCCTCATTCCCTCCCAACCCCATCCTTCCTCCCTTATCTCCTTCCAAGACCCACTCCAAGTCCACTGATAGATGAGGTCCTCTTCCCATTTCATCTGTCCCTAGCTTATCAAGGAGTCAGGAGTGGCTGCAAAGTCTTCCTCTGTGGCTGGCAAGGCTGATCCCCCTTTAGGAGGAGGTGATCAAAGAGCAGGCCAATCAGTTCATGTCAGAGACAGTCCCTGTTCCCATTACTAGGGTACCCACTTGGATACTGAGCTGCCATGAGCTACCTCTATGTAGGCATTCTAGGTTATCTCCATGCATAGTCCTTGGTTGGAGTATCAGTCTCAGAAAAGACCCCTGTGCCCAGATATTTTGGTACTGTTGCTCTCCTTGTGGATTTCCTGTCCTCTCCAGGTCTTATTATCTCCCCCTTCTTTCATAAGATTCCCTGCACTCTACCCAAAGTTTGGTTATGAGTCTCAGCTTCTTTCAGAGACCCTCTATGGTAGGCTCCTGTCCTGTTCCCTGTTTTCTCCTTCTTCCAATGTCCATCCTGTTTGTCTTTCTGAGTGAGGATTGATCATCTTACCCAGGGTCCTCCTTCTTCCTTGGTTTCTTTAAGTGTATAGATTTCTGTAGGTTTTTCCTATATTATATGTCAAGTATCCACTTATAAGTGAGTGTATATCATGTGTGTCTTTCTGCTTCTAGGATTCCTCACATGGGATTTTTTTCTAAATCCCACCATTTGCCTGCAAATTTCATGATTTCCTTTGTTTTTAATTGCTGAGTAGTATTCCATTGTATAAATGTAGCACAATTTCTGTATCCATTCCTCCGTTGAGGGACATCCTGGTTGTTTACTGGTTCTGGATATTAAGAATAACGCTGCTAAACTGAATCCAACATAGTTCCTTCTTCTCAGAGTGTTCTTTTCATTCCTTCTCACTTTCCAAATCAAACTTCCTTCAAAATATGTCTTATATGTTCACTCTGCAAACCTTAACCATCCTTAAACATCATCTGTTATTTTAAGATGTTACTGGATTAGTCACTGTCCTCAGTGTTCTGACAACATCTCTGACATAACTGAAGGCAGGGTCTGTTTTGCCTCATAGCTAGAGAAGGTTAAAGCTAAGTTGCGTTGGTTCCATGTGCTTGGGCACAATATGGCATCAGGGGTGTGGCAGAGGGATTTCTTTACATCATAGCAGACAGAAAGTGGAACTATCAGAGAAACCGGGGACCAGGGAAGACCTTCAGTGCGCATCCTCAGTGACTACCTTTAATTAGGACAACATCACAGAACATTCAACACTTGAGGTTGTAGAGTAGTAGTCCTCAACCTTCCCATGATGCAACCTTTTAATCCAGTTCCTCATGTTGTTGTGATGCCCAACCAGAAAATTATTTTGTTGCTGTTTCAAAACTGTAATTTTGCTACTGTTATGAATCATAATGTAAAGAGCAGATATGTCAGGTATCTGATATGCTCAGCAGCAGTGGGATTGCATTGCAACAGCCCCACCTTTGCAGAAGATGTTTCACTTTCAAACCTTAAGAATTGTTCTTCTGCCTACGCGTAATACACATCTCCTTGTTTGAAGTTTCCACAGTCAATTCCAGTCAAATTAATGTAAATCACACAGCACGTGGCCAGCTTTAATCCATGTAACATTCACATATTCAGGGACATATTTTTAAGTAAACACGTTGTGTCTACTTGATTAGAACCTGGTGACCTAGACATTTAGTGAAACTGTCGCCCTCCAGGACAGGTGGCACCTTCGTTGACAGGTATATTTTCTTCTCCGGCATAACTTAGTCGATGGAACACCTGAATGTGGACTTTAATCTCCAGCTTTCTCTTCTGCAATCATTTCCCTCAAGTAAAAGAGTAGAATCAAGTGAATAATGACAACATAAATTAGGAGAGCTCTGCCTTGGCAAGTGCAGGCAGATCTCTGTCATCTATGTGTATTGGAAACCTGCAAGATGACTAGGACATTATGGCCATGGTTTATTTCACATGTGTCTGAGATGCCAAGATGAAATTGAGAAAAAGTAGAAATGAAGTCTCAAAAAACATGAAAACTGGTGTCATGTTGTTACTACTGCAGATAAAAGGTTTTCTTTGTTTTATTTTGTTTTTTCAAGAGAACCACGTGACTCTCATTAAAACGCTTTGTGGGTACCATTTTGGAAATGTTCCAAGTGGTATATCACAGCAGATGCTGTCAAGTGTAAAACATGAAATGCCTTCTAGCAAACCCCAGGTAAAAGGGTGTTGCCACGAGAAGCAGTGTTTCTAGGGATGATGGCCTTGATACACAGCCACATAAAACCCAAGTCCTTTCTCAAAGTCATGTCTTTAAAACAGAAAAAGAAAACTCTTAGTAACAAGAATATTTGAACTTTTATTTTTCTCTTCTAGGGAGAAGTAAAGGGGAGGGAGTGGAACAACCACACACTTATTGGGATCATACAAGCTGTGTAATGGGAGCAAAGGTGCTATGATTGCTAGGCTTGCTGATGCTGATTTTTTGCTGGTGTCAATGGTTATGTCAGCCTGTGTTTGGATTTATAACTTTCTTGAAAAGAAATACTATTTTTCATATTTAACTGAATTTAACCAAAGAAGTATCATATAGATGTGTATGTATATATTTGCACACACACATCTATACATACATATAAACACATGCCTTTTCAACAATATACATGGAAGAGAAAGAAGGTACGTGACTTACTGAGAACTTGTCTTTTGAAAAACTCATCTCAAATTTCATGCTACAGTACTCAGGAATTATCTCCCTTTGCTTCCTGATCTGTGCCAGCAAAGGCCAAACTAACTACCCAGCTAACACACCCTGGCACATCTTGGGAAGCACAAAGATCTTCCTCCCTAGAGAGACTGTTCTAAGTGGCATAAGTGAAACCGCAATGTGGAGGCAGATGCCAGGTGACAAAGGAAAATAAATCCAAGTGCTTTTCATGCCACCTGACGTGATTATGAATGCGCAGTGATAGTGGTAATGGATTCATGAGTGGTAAGTGTGATCTCCCTTCTGTGGCCAACTTATTCATCAAGGTAAAGTAACAAATTAAAGACTGAGGACAAACATTAAAAATCACCTTGCAATGTATTGAAAGAAATATATCACATTATAATAATCATGAGTTTGGATAGTTGCCAACATTGAACACTGAACTGGAATAGATATTTTAGAATAAAAAAAAACCTAATTCAGTACATAATTTTAAATTGAGTAATTTTAATCAAATAAAATTGTGGGCACTTTAAAAATTAATGCTTACAGACTAAAGTGATAGCAGACTTGCTGTTACACTACCTGGAGGGGACAAAA
>REGO01000231.1:2422008-2442129 GCA_010120015.1 Rhombomys opimus | reverse complement strand
CATCTGCTCTGATACCCTGCAGGGTGGAGACTTTCAGAGGCGCTCTGTTGTAGGCACCTGTCCTGTTCCCTGTTTTCTCCCTCTTCTGATGTCCATCCTCTTTGCCTTTCTGAATGGGGATTAAGTTATATACGTTGGAAATTTTATAAGAAGAAAGAACATTCATTACTCACAGGGTGTAACTCTCCAGTCTTTCCCTATTAAAAATTTCCCAAAATGATTTTAGCTTTTTTTTTTCCCCTCAGAGTCTTTTTCCAGAACGCTGTTTTATATCTCAGCAGTAAGGCATAGCACAACAGCTTCACTCCTCCACTGCATCATCTCAAAATTACAATATCAACCTTAAATTAATGTATAAGTCTTATTATACATAGGAAGACATAAAAGTAATAATGAAATGGAGACAAAGTGTAGCAACACATAGATATAATATTAGCACTCGGGACAGAGAGAAGCCAAAGAACCAGAAGTTTAAGGTCATCTTCTGTTTCATAGAAAGTCCAAGGGCAACGGGAGTTACAGGAAGACTGTGTCAAACACTGTGTAGATTATAATACATTAGTGATTAAATCCGAATTACCAATAGTGCCTCGGTATCACATTAAGGAAAATAAAGGAACTTCACTTTGGAGCCATTTAACCAAGGCCACATTTGAATTCTCTTATTCCTCCTCTTCATATATTTGTCCTATCTCTGTAACAGAGACTAAACCTTTGCCTGCTGAAGGGCTGTCTTATGAATTTATTTGTCTCTGTGTGTGTGTGTCTATTCTGATGAATATCTGTTGTGTGAGATGTGTGTGACCAGTTCTGTATGTGCTGTGTCTGTGTGTCTGTGCATTTGTGTTCTTATGAGTGGTGTCTGTCTGTAGGAGCAGCATGACAGTCTCTGTCTTTCTTTAACGAAGGGCTTTGCTCTTTGTTTATTGAAGAGCAGGAAAAGCATCACATGGAAAAATGGGATAATTTAGAAAAATCTTTAACAATTTTTGTTTGGTTTTTGGATTGTTTTCAACATAATACTTTTATTGATTATTTGTGAATTTCACATCAAGTATCCCAGTCACACCCTCTTCCCAGTCCTACCAGAGCCACTTTCCCCTCTTATAAGGCCCCACAAATTAAAAGAAGAAGAAAAGTGTACAATTTGTGTTGCTCATATACTCATTGGTGCATGATCAAAAACTCCCAGTGGCCAGCCCCTTAAAGAAAGCTGAGTCCTTCCCCACCCCTGATAGAAGCCATGCTGAGTTCCATAGCTTGTGCTGTTGCTGGAAACCATGTGGAAGGCTATTATCGTCGCTTCAGCTTAATGTAAACGTCAAAGAAGCCACATTAACAGAGTTTTGTAAGAGAATAAGTTCCTGGTTCCAACATATGCCAACTGACCCATTTAACAAACATCATTGTTTAGCAACCAATACCCATAAAATTATTGTTTTCATAGTTTATGTAGTGGCTTTTGACGTTAGTATTTGCTGCTTTCAGCAAATGGAATACATGCATTGTTTGGGGCAGGGACGTGAAAGGACATAAGATTGCAGCTGTGTATTAGCTTGGCTTCTAAGCATTGATTTCACGGGAAATTCACGGCAAGGTAAAGTTAACTATTTTACTGTTCTCTTAAGGGAAGTTTGGGTTTGAGTGTACAATATAGGCTAGCAGACAGCATGCATTATCGACCTTGGCTCTGAGGCCCAACAAAAGTTCCAGTCTCTTAAGATGTGAGAGATATTTTCAGAATATTTTATCAGCACAGAAAACAAAACAGAGTAAACAAAAACACATAAATGATGGCATAACAATACACCACAAACACAATTGGGCTCCATGTTTTTGTTTTTTATGTGTGCACATTTTTTTTTAATTTTGATATTTCTCATCTTATTGGTTATTTGGTTTAATTCATGTGATTTCAATTTTTTGAGAGAGAGAGAGCACATAAAGTAGGGTGGATAATGAGGAGAGGAGGACCTAGGAGAGAGTTTGGAGAGGGGAAAGAACATGATTTAAAAGATAAGAGAAACGTAAATTAAAAAAATATATTTAAAAAAAGAAGATGAAGCAGGCTGAGTGAGGCTGGAGAGCGAGGCTTCTGCATCAAATCTTAGCTCTAGGTTCCTGCCTCAAGTTCCTTCCCAGACTTCCTTCATTAATTGACTGTCAAGTAAAAGCATAAGATAAAATTAACCCATTACCCTAATTAAGACATGCTCTAACAAATTTTGCAGCTGAGTATGATTAACATGTAACTTCCTAAATTTATATTTCTAAAGACTAAAACCAACACTTTTCTTATATTGTCATACATGAAAAAATATAATAAACAAACTGAAGTTTTTGATTGAAAATTGGAACTTTTTGTTTGTTCATTTGTTTTCAAGACAGGGTATTTCTGTGTAACTGTGACTAAAGTCCAGACTTGCTTTGCAGACCTGGCTGGTCTCGAACTCACAGCAGTCTGCCTGCCTCTGCCTCCCTGTATACTCGGAAAACAAGTGTGTGCCACCCATGCCTGGCAAAAGTTGGAATTTTATAACTTCTGTGGCTTATGGTTAAAAACTGCTGTTTACTTGTAATGAGTACAATACCTTATTTGAATCCAGCTGTATATGCATTAAAGCATTTCTCTGGGCTAGATGAGCCAAGCTTTTATATAAAACCTTTAAATATTAGTTTTCATTTGCATTTGTGAATGGTTTATTTAGCATAGAAATGAAATAAACTTTTGACTGAGCTTTTTGCATACATTCCTTGGATCTATTAGTGAGCATAAATTCATATTACTTTTCAAGATGTTAAAGTTACGATCATGAGTAGAATATGTGATATTTTTCAAAATGTCAACCTCAGGCTCTTATATTCTAATTTAATTCCTCCCAAATGAGATTGTGCACATGGAGTTGAAGTCAAGGCAACCTCTCATGAGTTGGTGCTTGAAAACGTGTTCTCAGTGATTACTGATTGTCATTATAGGCATGTTAATCACAGGAAACACACATGATACTCACTTGCTTAGCCTTCAACTTGCCCTTCAAATCAGCCTTCATTAAATTACCTATTAATTATACAGAAAGGTTAGCCTTTTTTCTTGTTTATTTAAGTTTACAATGATTGTGTAAACCAACCTTTAATAAATTCTAAATTTTGGGTCAGCCTAGACAGTCTAAAATATGAAATAAAAGGAAAATCAGTTATTACAGCTGATTATTTTAAATGTAAATATTTTGCCCTTTTTTTAAATTTGCTTTTGAATTTATTTATGCCCTTTCACCTTCAAACACTGGCATTATAAACCAGTACTTATCTCTTTTTAAATACATATGCTGTGTGTTTATATTTGAATATATTTATATTAGGTTTAGCTTTAACTATGAGGTAAATTAATTTACATACACAGAAAAATATAAATAAATTGATATGAATTATATATAGTAGCAACTGTAAATTATTCATTTAGATGGCAGAATGAGATTATTGATAGAATTTAATGTTTCATTTTTCTGAGGATTTTTTCTTTAAAAAAAGGGCAAAAACATTTTATTTTTCTAGTTTATTGAGAGACAAAAATGTCACCTGGTTTGGAGTTCCATGATGGTCAAAAGTTTCTCTTTCCAACTCTTTGTCTTCCTTATCACTCATCAGTTTACACATTAGATACTTTCTAGAAACTTGTGTTATATATTAGGCAGGTATTCTTCTGAATCATGAAGTGATAATTATACAAGTTTAGCTGTGACTAATTGAGTGTCTACCATATGAGAGACAAATGATAGACCCTGGTTTATTTCTAATCCTCACTGTAATCCCTCCTGCTGTTTTGCCCTTTTAATATGGGCAGATTGAGCCCAGAGATGCTTGAGCAGCACTTCGGAGCTGGTGGAAGCAGAGCTCTTTCTTTATCTGGATTCCAGAAGCTCTTCTTAATTCAAGGGTGTTTTCATACAGCATGTTTATATTTTTAAAAATGGCACTTAAATGACTCTGTAAGCTACTGGTTCTCAGAAAGGAAAAATCACACAAAGCCCACTGACCTTGGCATTACTGTGCTCTCTTGCAGCATGCGAACTTATGAGCCAGGGCATCTTGGCCCTGGTGAGCTCCACTGGTTGCACATCAGCCGGGTCCCTTCAGTCCTTGGCAGATGCCATGCACATCCCACACCTCTTCATTCAGCGCTCAACAGCTGGGACCCCAAGAAGTGGCTGTGGCCCCACCCGGAGCAGCAGGAACGATGACTACACTCTTTCAGTTCGTCCTCCTGTCTACTTGAATGAAGTCATCCTAAGAGTAGTCACAGAGTATGCATGGCAGAAATTCATTATCTTCTACGACAGTGAATATGGTAAGTATTGTGATTGAGGAGATTCATAAGGTAATGCTTGCATGAGAAGCAACTTCATTAAATCCTAAAAGTTTTTAAGGAACTTACTAATCATTTGTGGGTTTCTTCCTTCTACTATACCTCACAGCAACAAACAAACAGAACTATTTAAATGCTATTGAGCTCATCCTCTGATTAAATACCTCTGAAGTAAAACATAAATATAAACATCTCTTGGAATGTATAACACACACTTGCTATCCCAGCACTTGTAAGGCTGGGGGAAAAGATGGAGGGTTCAAGGCTAGCTTTGAATATTAACAAGATGCTGTTAGTATTAAATAAATAATAAACAAACAAACAAGTCTGCACTTAACTCTCAGTTTAAACCTCTTTCTAAGTAGTCTGACTACAATATATCTTGAATTAAAAAGAGAATATAATCCTTTAAAATGCATAATTCTGTGATTATGATGATGATGAAACCATGGGAAGATCATAGAACACTGGTAAAAAGATAGCCTCTTCTCTTTTATTGAATAAAAATGAAAACCTGACAAGCTTGTTTATAGAGCTGTTGTGACATTACTACTAACTTAATGTCTTACCCGTTGTAGTTGATGAAAGCAGAAAATATTCTCTTCATCTTTTACTCGATATGAAGTGCACTAAAGCCTACAAAGAGCTATGAACCAATATTTCTACATCACTTACTGTGGTGCACAGAGTGTACTGTAGCACGGGGAGAAAACAATCTACCTCAGAATCTTTGCTTGTGCTACATTAACACATTAAGAGAAGATAATATTTTGGTTCAAGTTCTTTTCTGAAGCTCCTCCATTTCTAATGAGCCTCAAGCTCTTTGCATGTGGTTCTCCCCTTACGCTGGTGAGGGGTGGGAGCAGGGACTGGAGCTGGATATCATCGACTGAGA
Organism: Rhombomys opimus; assembly: GCA_010120015.1. Taxonomy (NCBI): domain Eukaryota; kingdom Metazoa; phylum Chordata; class Mammalia; order Rodentia; family Muridae; genus Rhombomys; species Rhombomys opimus. The sequence continues at coordinate 2,436,871 of REGO01000231.1, read as the reverse complement.
TTAAATAAATCCCCAAAGGAAGGATTCATTTAGAAATGTTCTTCCTTTGAAGATTCTAAAATGTTTCTCTTCTGGGTCTTGTTTTTCCATTTTTATCAAAAGAATGTTTTTTCTTCGCAAATAAGTTAATAAGCATGGAAAACAAACAAACATTCAAAGCAATTCTTTCTTCTCAGACTCAGGCTTTATTGTGAAAGTCAGACCGGAGGCAGACAAGTAGACAAAGCTGAATGCCAGGAGGTTGGCAAAATTCTGGCAGGCAACAAAGGAGAGCCCCCTGGGGCGGGCCAGGAAGAGGGACAGGAGCTGTTACATTTAGACCCAAGTGGTCAAAGTGGCCTGGCCTTTTGGCAAGCAGAATCCCAAACCTCAACGGGCAAACTTGAGCCAAAATCTGTGGACTCTCTGGAAACACACTTTTTGACTCCAAGACGGAAACTAGTATTTTAATTGCTAAAGTCACATTATTTAGGGGTCACAGATTGAGGATTAAGAGACTGTCATGAATAACAGAAACAAAAACAATATTGAAAACAATTGGCCCATCAGCAGAAAAAAAAAAAGATGGGCTATTGAAGCATGAAAAGCTGTGAGATGATGTTTAAACACAACACTGTCTCTGGAATCAATACTCTTACTGCCTTCGTCCGCTTCCGCCTATTAGAATGTGTTCCTTTCCAATGTTAAATGGTGTTCACAGCCTCTGATCAAGTGTTAGCTGAAATCATGAATGTTGAAAATCCAGATCTTTAATGGGAGAAAACAGTCTAAGAAAATAAGCATCAGAAGAGTGATTTCTGATGAAGATACGTTTTCAGCATTGAATGGGAAATTTAGCCTTTGATTGTAAAAGTCTGTAGGATACAAAATCACTTACTACACTTTATTTTTAGACCCTGTGAGACTTACAGATGGGGTTCTTATAAGAGAAGACACTGTCATTATGGATGAGCTGAATGCTGTCCTGAAAGTGTTCCCTTAGCACTCCGTCCCAGGCATCGACACCCTTGAGATCCCCCTTTCTCCTCTAAATGCCTTGGAGCGCCTCTGGCACTACAACTGCACAAAGGATGATTTGGTTTCCATTTAAACACAGGACAAACAAACAAACAAGTAAAAAATCCCTATAGTCTGTTGGTAAACTTGCCTTAGACTTACTTAATTAGAGTCCTGAAAACCAGCGCTGCTACGGTCATCAAGATTATTTCCAATAATAATTCTTATTTAGTAAAAGAAAACTTCTCTTTTCATGTTTACAGTCAATCTGGTTAGGGAAAGACTAGGCTGGAGCCCAAGATCAACACCTCCCAGAGGCTTTGTACCTGGAGGAGAGCTAATGTGTTCACACCCAGTCATCGGGGACATCATTCTAAGTGGATTAGGCTTGACTTTATCTTGATTATGAGGAATTTCTTCCCTTAATGAATGGATTAAGTATCATTACTGGATGGAATCAGGCAGAATGCTGAGAACCATGGCTGTTGGAGGTGAATTTGCTTACAATAATATATATATATATATTTCTAAAATATACACATTATATACACATATGTGTATATATGTGCATATATCTTTTATAAAGAGGGAGAGAGTGTGTATATTTCAAGCTTCCCTATCTGGCTGATTAATGATGCCCTCTTCTGAAGTAGTTAATTATGATTAAATCAGTCTAACAAAAAAAAATCTTGTCATTGATCCTATGTAAATGAATCAAAGGTTTTGATAAGTATGGAAACTTTATGTTGAAGGAATTAATTTAAGACTTTATTCTCCAAAAGGCTTGAAGAGAAGGCTGTGTTGCTGAGCTTTTAACAATGTGCACTGTGTGAAATAGCCAGCTCTTCTTAATACATTACAAAGCATGAGTTAAAATGTTCTTCAGAATACGTGTTTACCTTTAAATATTAAAAACCTTACAGTTAATAAAAAGAGGGAAGTTGTTTTTATGTCCTCTGAAAGAGGAAACGGTGAGTTCACTTTCCAGGGACTGAATGTTGGCGTAAGGTAATGAAGACTTTAATTTTGGCAGCAGTGCTTAAGCAGGCTTCCTGGGTAGACTTTGATCTTGGTTATTAAGGTTAGGGATGCTTTTGGGAGGCAGCATATGTGAAAAATGGCCACTTTTATAGAGAAAAATGTGACCAAGTCTTAAAGCAACTGAAATATTAAAAATACCTTATTTTTTACTTGCCAGGAACTAGAGCAAGTATTTTATACTGTATCATTTAATGCCAAGACTATAATAACAACAGCTAAAGGTTAGAGAGTGTTTGCTATATGAAGCCACTTTGCTAAATTCTTCAAATGTATGCATTATCTCGTGAAATCCTCATATTCATCTGCTTAGGCAGCTGTTAATATCATGAGCATTATTTTAGAAAACAGCAATATTAAATATTAAGCAACTTCAACAGAAGAAGCCAGATGCATCAGTGGTCTCCCTATTATTTCTGTTTCTGGCCCCTATTTTAATTTACACTGTGGAAATAAAATTAATTTCTAAGAAGGTTAAAAAACCAAGTTCACTGATTATATAAAATCATTTTTGTTAAAGAGACATAATGAAACCTTCCAATTTCATATATATAATAATAATTTAAAGGAAAACTATACCACATTTTAATTAGAAAGATTTGACATTTTTAGAGGCAGAGAAACAGAACAGTAATTAGGATAAAAAAATAACCTAGTCCATCATTATCAAGACCTAACCATCGTCACATACCAGAGAGAGGATCTTAAGTCTCATGAAACAGCAAGCAGCATGAGTCTTGTGTTAATCTTTGGTTGATTTAATACAAAGTCCACCCAGGTCTGTGAACAAAACCAGTTCGATGTGTGTGATGTGGGCTTGCCTGCACTGAGGGACCTTTGTGACCTCCCGCCTCCTGAGCACTCCTGCTGTCAAAAGTGCAGTGCACAGAGCTTCTTTTTTATTTATTTATTTATTTATTTATTTATTTATTTATTTATTTTTATCAGTTACATTTTATTAATTCTGTATCCCAGCCGTGCCCCAAACCCTCATTCCCTCCCAGTCCCTCCCTCCCTCCCTCATCACTACTGTGCCCCTTTCCAAGTCCACTGATGGGGGGGACCTCCCCCCATTCATCTGATCCTGTTTTATCAGGTATCTTCATTGAGTTCCTGTTAGAAATAGTCCTTGTTCCCCTCACTTTGGGAAACCAATTGGTTACTGAGCTACCACAGGCTACATCAGAGCAGAGGTTCTAGGTTATATCCATACATGGTCCTTGGTTGAATGTCAGTTTCAGAAAAGACCCTGTGCCCAGATATATTTGGTCTTTGTGGAGCTCCTATCCTTTCCCCATCAGACTAACTCCCCTTCTTTCTTATGACTCCCTGTACTCTGCCAAAGGTTTGGTCATGAGTCTTTGCTTTGAAAACACTGCTAGTTAGAGGCGTTCAGATGTGCTCAGTAGACCCCTGTCATGCGTTCAATGCACATCCCATCTGTCTTTCTAAATGAGGATTGATCCTCTTACCCCATGTCCGCTCTCTTGATTATCTTTTTTAGGTGTATAGATTTCATTATGTTTATCATATCTTATAGGAGGCACAGAGCTTCTTAGACAATGGCTGTCATCAGATCCTTCTTTTTATACACCATTGGCCACTAGCAACTTTCCCACGCATTTGCAATTCTTCAAATCAATCTGGAGGACAGAAATTGGGACCAAATCCACTTGATTTCCTCACTGCTTTTTTCAATAAGACTATAGTGAACTTTTTAATGAGTAGAACAAGTCCCAATAACAGTTAGACTTTCTTTGAAAAATTGGATGGCATTTTCCTTAAATTCCTACATATACCTTTCCACTGTATCAAAAGGATTAATCTAGGTAGCACTTATCCAGGTTACAGGATCTTCACCAGAGCATCTTCTCACAAAGAAAAGTCCCAAATTCATTTTTAAAGATTTATTTGTGATCACAAAGATTCCATTGCCCAAGGACAAAGTTTCTTATCTATAATGACCCTGACCAGTGGGTTGAAGGTGAATAGACTTACCTCCAAAACTGAAGATTAAAGAGAATGTTTTCAAGTGGACATCTTCAACTGCAGTGAAATTTGAGCAAAAATGTATAGAGATTGTTCCATAAAGTTGTCTTAAATGAGTAAGGGTAGCTTTGCTTTAGAGGGTTTCATTAAAACACATCATTGCTGGCTGCTGCTTGCCTCAGCACTTGACATCTCAAGACCATTTCCAATCTGCAAGTCCAGTGTCTTCAAGAGAGTGCTGACCTGGAAGTGCTATTTCTAAGGCATTTGAGGTTCACCTAGATGGGACACAGATCTGTGGTATCAGCAATCTAGCATCCTTGTCAGTTTACAATATTTGAGAATCTCAACTTATATAAAATAAAAAAAATCTGCTCTTAATTAAAAGAAACTTTTTGAAGTTCATTGATTCAATTTTGCAAGCTGGGTGATAGTGGCACATTCCTTTAATCCCAGCATTTGGGAGGCAGAGGCAGACAGATCTCTGAGTTTGAGGTCAGCATGGTCTACAGAGTGGAGTTTCAGGACAGCCAGAGCTACCTGTCTAAAAACAAGCAAGCAAAAAAGCAAACAAACAGAAAACTTGCCCTTATTATCTATTTCAGGGCCAGAAAGCTATTGCTGGACCTGATACTTCTTTTTTTTATTTAAATTTTAATTTTTTCTTTATTAATTACACTTTATTCATTTTGTATCCCTCCTCTAGTTCCCTCCCTCCTCCCGTCCCAATCCCTTCCTTCCTTCCCCTTCTCCACGCATGCCCCTCCCCAAGTCCACTGATAGTGGAGTTCTTCTTTTCCTTCCTTCTGATCCTAGTCAATTAGGTCTCATCAGGAGTGGCTGCATTGTCCTCTTCTGTGGCCTGGTAAGGCTGTTTCCCCCTCAAGGGGAGGTAATTAAAGAGCAGGTCAATCAGTTCATGTCAAAGAACTGTTCCTATTACAATGGAACCCACTTGGATACTGAACTGCCATGGGCTACATCTGTGCAGGAGTCTTAGGTTATCTCCATGCATAGTTCTTGGTTGGAGTATCAGTCTCAGGAAAGACCCCCATGCTCAGATTTTTTGGTTCTGTTGCTCTCCTTGTGGAGTTTCTGTCCTCTCCAGATCTTACTGTTTCCCACTTCTTTCATAAGATTCCCTTCACTTTGCCCAAAGATTGCCCGTAAGTCTCAGCATCTGCATTGATAGCCTGCAGGACTTTTAGTAAAAAAAATTTTAGGAAATAATCATGTTCATTTATTTGTGTGTTTCCCTTGGCTTCTTTCAAGCAAGGTTGAAGAAATCAGAAACAATATAACTCAAAAGCCTACAAGTGTAGTAAGTTTTGTTCCCAGCTGCAGGTGGGGTGTCTTTTTACACCCACATGATGGGTCAGAATTTTGCCAGTATTCTACATGGGCAGGGATGTGTTCCCTGCTGTTTGCAATAGACTCATTGGTCAGTTTACAGGACTGATGGTAAAAGTGTGGTGGAGCCATCTGGTAGGAATACAGGTTATAGCAGTAAACTAAATACAAGCACTTATCCAGGTTACAGGATCTTCACCAGAGCATCTTCTCACAAAGAAAAGTTTCAAATTCATTTTTAAAGACTAAGAATTTCCATGCCTTCCCCAACTCTATAATCCAAAGTTGTCTTGACGGGTTCTTTCCATCCTTCTAGAATCTTGAAGTACCATTCTAATAGCAACAAGTTTTGGTATTTATCTTCAAGAAGAACTGCAGGTTATTTCCGAAAAAAAATTATAAAGTGATTGTATCTCCCACTCTGGTGCATGGGTCATTAGAAAAGGATCTTGCAAATTCTGTGCTCATAAAATGCTTATGACTTCTATGAATCCAGCTAAAACTTTGGAAGGCTGTTGGACATTTAAAGATAAATCTTTGTTACTTAGTTTCTTGCTTTATGTTGTTTGTTTTTGAAAGAAAGAAAAGAAAGAATGAAAGAAAGAAACAAAGAAAGGAAAGAAGAAAGAAAGGAAAAAAAAGAAAGGGTATAGAGTTGGGTAGGTATGGAAGAAGGGAAGATCTAGAAGGAGTTGGGAGAGGGGAAAGGGTGAATTTTTTTCAATTACAGAAAGCAAAAACATGTACAGCGATATTATTTAATGCAAATGTGTTTTTGTTTTTCTTATGAAATTAGTTAAAATAAATTTATATATAAAAATAATGAAATCTATGAAATATACACTTATTTTGAAACAGAAAATTCTAAGGATAGTTTACTTGTGATAAAACTGTGGTTTTCAATAAAAAATAGCATAAAATGTGAAAAAAGTGTGAATGTAAGACTGTTTAGCTCACTGTCATCTTAAATTTAATGAATGAGAAATTTATTTTTAAAATACATTTGAGCATCTCAGATCTTTCCTCACTTAATTCTTTTGTGTCCGTTAATGTGTTATTATAAAGAACTTCCAAATAAAAATCCACACAGTAAAATTAACCAGACCTGCAGTCTATACATCTGAATTAAGTTTTGTACAGTTAAAACAGCCATTATGAAGTTATGAAGCTTCACGTGGGATTTTGCACTTTCAATATCAAATATATTTTATGTAATTATATAACACAAAAACTAAAAACTAAAAAAAAAAGAGCTGAACCTAAACAATGGAAATTTGCTTTATATCCTTTTCATGAGTCAAGTGTTCATTACTTACTTTCATTGAGTCTTTCCCCATCAGCCAATATTTACCTTCACTTTCTCTCCTTTCTATGTTATGCCGTTCCAACAGGCACATCTGTTTATCTGTATGAGAATATATTGATATATATTGTATGCATATATAATATGTTGTATATTGTTTGACAGTCTCCCTTAGCTATCTTCAGATCCATTTATTTTATTTTATTGTGTGCGTGAGTATTCACCTGCATGATATGTGAACTGCATGCCTGGTATCCTCAAAGTTTGCATACGTAGAATTGCAGTTTTGGATGGCTGCGAGCCACCATTTAGGTACTGGAAACTGAACCTGAACCTGGGTCCTCTGTAAAAGCAACAAGTGTTCTTAACTGCTGAGCTATCTCTCTCTCTCTCTCTCTCTCTCTCTCTCTCTCTCTCACACACACACACACACACACACACACACACACACGGCTAGAATCCACACTGGATAATATGAATTCAAAGTTCATTTTTCTGTAAATTTTGGGATGTCATTTTTCCTGAGAGCTGTAGTATTCCATTTTTATATGAGTATTACATTTTTATTATCCATTCATCTGTTGATGGAACAACTAGGTTGGTTCCATTTATCTTTTCCATAGCTGCTTAACCATTTTGAAAATTGGAGACAAATCTCCATGAAGTGTCAACATAACGAAGTACCATGGAAATGACCAAATTACATCACATGACCATATTATCTAACACTTCTTTGTACAAAACAATTTCTATTTCAGGAAATCAAAAGTCTTTTATTCTCATGCTCATCTGCCTGGTGAAAACATTCATTTAATAATTGAAGTTAAGGTTCAGCACACAATCAGGTGACTGGGGTATGTAAGCAGAGTCCTTAGTTTTGAAAGGTAGATTAGGGAGCAGGCCTCCCAACACATTCCTGAGTCACCATCTTTATTCCATGCGGAGTTGGTATAGATTTAATCAGTGCTCGTAAGATGGACACTTTCCTCTTAGCTGATTGCAAATCTTTATAATTGCCCCAAGGATGCTTTCAAATGTCTGATAGCTATAATAATCCTGACATTCTCTCTCTACAGCCTGAACGCTGTTTATTAGTCACTGGTTACTTTCCAGCCTTCAGTTCTCTCGTTGACTCCAGTCTGCATCAAAAAACATGTAATTAATCCAAGCAGTTTATTGAACCATTTCATTTGCATTAGTATATATTATGTCAAAGGGGTAAAAACAGTGTGTTCTCCTCTTCAGGATTTGTACATCAATGCTTGTGACATAAAAACATTTCTCAGCTTTACTGTAAAGATGGTTTCCATGGTAAAAGATAGCAAGCTTATACGCAAATGACAAGCTCTTGTCAAATGTAAACTCTCAGTGCTGGATCATAATTGTCATTCTGTCTTGTGTCAAAGCCCAGCACAGCATTTCCTTATCTTTACTTTTTAAGCATAAAATAAAATAATCTAAAAATGCCAAAAAGAACATTACTCCAATGATTTTTTTAAGTTCCTTTAAAACAAAACTTTTAAAATTGCTTGGTGGTTAAAAGCCTCGTTTTTTTCCTCAGGAAGTAGACACAGAGAGCACACACTGCTATCCAAATATTGGAAAAATTCTGTTCTGGTTTGTGATTTATCTCATATATTCAGCACTAAGCAGTGTTCCAATTTGTAAAATGAGAAAGTGGGAGAAGAAAGTCACAAGGTCCTACATTTTAATTTTAAAGCTTAGCATGCTGTCATAATTTCAGAAATGCCATGCTTAGCCAGTGCCATGGTGAAGCCTCCTTGCTCAAATTGAGGTCTTCAATGCATTAAGTGATCAGAATGATTAACTATCTTAGCCTACTCAAAGGAGGAAAAGATGAATAGAAGAAAATTAAAAATGAAACTTTACACAAATCTTTTTATTATTATTATTCAATACTTTAAAGGTGATATTTGACTACAAATTGACTACAGATTGTTATTTTGTTCACAGAAAGCCACTATGTTTAGGTAAATTGTCAATTTACATTGAAAAAGAACAATACTGCTACTGGAGGGGGCTACAGCAGGGATACAAAGTAAATAAATTGTAATAATAAATTTTTAAAAAGAACAATACTGCAATATTTTTCAGTCAGTAATAGGTTTGGTGTTATCATCAGATGCCATAGATCCCATTTCCTAGAAAGACAGGAGTCGTTTCGATTTTCCCATCAATTTCTTTGAAGTACCTTTCAGAGTGATTAGCATACAATAAACCACGACTATTAAGAAATTGATCTAATTTGACATAGGTGTTTGGTACAGGTTCCACCACAATGGATCACATATTTCACTTAAATACGGTGTTCTGTTTTCTCATATTTCTAGTTTCTTCTTAGGGTTTCTTTATGAACATAAATTAACATTAAGTTCTGGATTTAATTAGACTAGTCTACTTTAATAAAGATAATTTTGGTGGGACAATTAAGATTAATTCTACATTAGGGATAATAATGTCATCATTTTACAAGATTTGATAGAATAAATCAATAGCCTCCAGTTATCCATTAGATCTTAGAGGATAACAGGGGAAGATGGCCTAAACAGCAAACATAATTAGGGGGTCACAAAAATTAAAGTATTGTTCAAAAAATATTGTTCTGAAGATGATTTTGCATGTATTTATTTATTTGTTTGTTTGTTTGGTTGGTTGGTTGTTTTTTATGCCTTTCTGCATTGTTTATGGTGGTCAGTTTCTGGCTAACTTGCACAGGCCAGCATTGAAATTGAAAGCCTGTTCCTCATCCTCCCATGTTCTGGGACTGCAGGAATGTGCTGCAATACTTGGCTTTTCTTATAATGTTTGATTGAACTAAAAATTACAGATGGGTAGATAGATAACAGATAGATATAAACAGACAGACAGAGGTAGATAGATTACAGATAGATGATAGATAGACAGAAAGACAGATAGATAATTGATCAATCAGTGGTTCTCAACCTTCCTAATTTTGTGATTCTTTAATACAGGTCCTCATGTTGTGGTGACCCCCAACTATAAAAATTTTTGTTGCTATTTCATAACAGTAGAAAAACTACTGTTATGAATCATAATGTAAATATATGTATTTTTCAATGGTCTTAGGTAAGCTCTGGTGTAATCCACAGGTTGAGAACCACTGTGATAGATACATCACTCTGTCATTCCTATTATAAACTTTTTCTTCTGGTTTTCGTGATGGTCTAGCAATTAGAGTGGGGGATATCTCTGAACTGGACTTTGTTGCCTGCTTTTGGTTCACTTCCCCCTAGCTGGGCTACCTAATTGGGCCTCAGTGGAAGAGGATACTCTTAGTCCTGATACAACTTGATGTGCCAAATAATGGTGGGGGTGGAGCAGGGCTTCCATTTTCTAAGGAGAAGGGGAGGGGAGAAAGGGAGAAGAGGGTGGGTGGGATAAAAGGGAGATGAGGGAGGGGTCTGTGAGAAGGATGTAAAAGGTAATACATTTTTTTTTAATTTTGAAAAAGAACTTTTTCTATTTTTAAAATTTTCACAGAAAAAATAAACATAAAGGCAGAAAATTTGACTGAGGTTACTAAAATATTGATAACTGAAATATATGTTGCACTGAAATCTGAAGCTTAAATAACTGCCTTCGTATTTTAGCCGCTCTATTTTTTAATCAGAAAATCCAGCGCTTGGGTGAAATAATATAAAACTGTGGATGCTTGTATATGGAGATTCGGACTGCTTCGAGACGTTGGCTTACATTGCCTTTCATCAAGAACCCTAAGACTGAAATATGACTTTAGTGTCTGTTTGTTCTGTCTGCAAACTGGAAACATTCAAAGACAGGAGCAGAACAAGTACGCTGTGTGTGTGCGCGCGTGGGTGTGCGCGCCCGTGCACATGTGTGTAGGTGCGTGTGTACGTGTATGTGTGTGTAGCAGTGTGTGCCTGTGTGGTATTTGCATATGTGGATGTAATGTGTTAAACACTGTTTTAAAATTTAGAGCTTTCTCTCTTTTATCTGCTTCTTCCTCTTTTTCCTTACCCTCTTCCTCCTCGTTTAATCTGTAGTTGACTGGTGGAGTTTAAGCGTAGGGAACAAGCTGCCTTTTGTTTCACTTATCCGACTAGATCCTCTGACTCTTATAATCCTAAAACTACATCATTAAAATTCAGTATACAAGAAAAGCCATTTACTTACATTATGGCTTTAATAAATTACATTTGTTTCATAAGAACCAAGCTGACTAGCCTGGGAGCACAGGATCATGGGAAGTAAAGTGTAGAAAGCTGGACAGATATGAAAACGAAGGATGAAGACAGGGTTATTGCATGAGTAAAAAGTGGTCTCTTGTTCTGTGGAGACAGCAGAAAAGGGGAAAACAGGAGAAATCAATTATGAACGTGATTCCAAGCGGACACAGCTGTGTAGAAGCAACCAAGTGACCTAAGCCTGGTTTTCTGACCTCACATGCAGTGTGTTTCTCAACAGAAAGGTATTGTCTCCTCAAAGAAAAATAGCAGTGTTGGCTAGAGGTGACTTGGAAGATGATTTTACACCTGAAAATTAAAACTATAGCTGTGGCTTCCTGAATGTGAGGAGAGAGGCACCTTCAAGTCCGACCTCCTTAGGCGTAGTATTGCTAGCCTGGGAACAGTGCTGGTCTCCGTAAGGGGAGCAGGTCTGTTAGACTCAGCACTGACAACCAGGAAACGCTGCAGAACGTGTAGGCTGCTTTGCTAGGAAAAATAAGATCTGCAGACTTTATGATTCTTTTCAGCCTGTGACACAAGCTGAAGAACTATTTCCTAGGCTCTTCCCTCAAGGGCCATCATAGGCTTGCTCTGTCGCTAGAGTTTCAGAGTCCACAGCAGTGGGGTAAAGCCACCAAGTCCCAGAAGCTTGCTCAAGTGATTCTGAAATTAAGTTCAGTGGACAGTAATTAGAATCATGCTGACTAGGAGATTGACAAGGAGATCAACAGAACCAAAATATCTGGGCCCAGGGGTCTTTTCTGAGACTGAAACTCCAACCAAGGACCATTCATGGAGATGACCTAGAACACCTACACAGATGTAGCCCATGGCAGCTCAGTATCCAAGAAGGTTCCCTAGTAAGGGAACAGGGGCTGTCTCTGTTGCTGGCTCTTTGAATAAGGGGAGCAGCCCTACCAGGTCACAAAGGAAGGTAATGAAGTCTTCTGATGAGACCTAGTAGGCTAGGGTCAGATGGAAGGGGAAGAGGACCTACCCTATGAGTGAACTAAGAGGGTGGCATGGGAAAAGAGAGAGGGAGGGCAGGATTGTGAGGGAATGAGCGACAGGACTACAGCTGGGATACAAACTGAATAAATTGTAATAAATAAAAAAATAGATTAAAAGATTAAAAAAGATTTAAACACAATTTTACATTGATTTCTTTTTTGGATTTATTTATTTTTATTTTATTTTTATTATTAGTTACATTTTATTAAGTCTGTATCCCAGCTATGTCCCGCTCTCTCATTCCCTCCCAATCCCACCCTCCCTCCCTCATCTCCACCATGCCCCTTTCCAAGTACACTGATAGGGGGGCCTCCTCCCCATTCATCTGATCCTGTTTTATCAGGTATCTTCAGGACTGGCTGCAAAGTCCTCCTCTGTGGCCTACCAGGACTGCTCCTCCTTGGCGGGGTGGGGAGGTCAAAGAGCCAGCCATTGAGTTCCTGTTAGAAATAGTCCTTGTTCCCCTTATTATGAGAAACCAATTGGTTACTGAACTACCACGGACTACATCGGAGCAGAGGTTCTAGGTTATATCCATACATGGTCCTTGGTGGAGTGTCAGTCTCAGAAAAGGCCCCTGTGCCTAGATATATGTGGTCCTTGTGGAGCTCTTATCCTTTCCATGTCATACTAACTCCCCCTTCTTTCCTATGATTCCTTGCATTCTGCCGAAGGTTTGGTTTTGAGTCTTAGTATCTGCTTTGATACACTGCTAGGTAGAGTCTTTCAGAGGCCCTCAGCGGTAGGCTCCTGTCCTGTTACTTGTTTTCTCCTACAGCCAATGCACATCCCATTTGTCTTTCTAAGTGAGGATTGATCATCTTACCCCATGTCCTCTTTCTTGTTCATCTTCTTTAGGTGTATAGATTTCATTATGTTTATCATATCTTATAGGTCTGTATGAGTGAGTATATACCATGTGTTTCTTTCTCCTTTTGGGACCCTTCACTCAGAATGATCTTTTCTAGATCCCACCATTTGCCTGCAAATATCATGCTTTCTATTGCTGGCACAAGAGGGTATCACAACTTTGGATTCTCAAAACCAATTATGTCGAGTTTTGTGGGTCAGAAGCATGGCATCAAATCTTAGCAGGGTAAATCCAAGGTATGGGCCAGAAATGCTCTATTCTGGTATTTCTCGTGGATTTCCACTTCCCTTCTTGTGCAGCTTCCAAATATGGCCACCCTTCTTTACATCTTCCTCAGATCAATCATCCACGTTGCCTTTTCCTAAAACTGTCCATCCATCTTCCTCTCTTTTCCTTTGCTTCCTTCTTCTAAGTTTAGGTCTTCATGATGATACTGGACTTACCAGAGTCATGTAGTTTATCTTTCTATTTTTATTTCACTGGGTTCCACACCTCAGTAACTCCTTCAGGCTCGATATCACTTTGCAATGTAATTTAGCATATCTACAGATTACAAGGCTCAGGATGTGGGCACTCGGGAGAAGAGATCTCTCTTCTGCTGACTGAAAATCCCTTTGTGGTGCTCAGGGGAAATTCCTTTGCTCATAATCTTATGTTTAATAACTCAGTTGATGAGCTGTCTAACACTTGTTGTTGGTATTTATCTGGTAAGTAGAACTAATAGCATCTGGGAAACATTCTGTTATCAATAAATAGGCCCAGCTGACAGGGGCAATCAGTCTGGCAGCTCCTTAAGGTCAAAACCATGTGCTTTTATTTCTGTAATTTTTGGAACTTAGCTCAATGACTAACGAAATCAGAACGAAGATACTGTAGCTGAATAATTGAGATGGTTGATTATGTTCATGTTTAATTAACAAACCCAAAGGCCTACTCTTTCTTTTAATGAATCATTTATACACAGCCGCTAATAACATGACTGGAACCCCATCTCTGCTCACACATACCGGTTGCTGCTCATGATCAGCTGTAACATCCTCAAATGAGGAAAACACTGCCTGATTCCTCTATAACAGAAATCTAGCTTGGGTTGAATGCTGTTTCCAATGGCTAGCTATCAGTAAATCTGAGGCAATGTGGCCTCGTGAAGAACTGAGCAGGAGTTCCTTTTCAGTCAAATATTCATTCATTCTCTCTCTTTCCTCCTGCTTATCCTCCTTACTCTCTTTCACACTCACACATAAACATACACCCACACCACACACACACATTTACTAATTTGATCTTTGAAGACTTTTATACAATACATATTTATTCACTTACATCTTAGGAATAAATTTCCACACATTTTGTAAGTCTGTATCTGTAAGTCTATAGCTAAGGTGTAGCAACTGAAATTCTGCAGCCAAGAATTCTATTATGACCAAAGCAAAAGTGTGGATACTGCTTATCTTTTGACCAAAAGTAAAACTTAAAAAAATAGGCATATCCATTTTAAAAATGTGATAAGTCACATAAAGCTCAATTTGCATCATCCACAAAGCTTCACCCAGGGGTATACTGTATTTCTTTCTCCATAAATAGCTTATCTCCCACTTAAGTCTGTCTTCTAATTAAAACTTTCAAGGCATTAAAATTTTACTAGAAATAAAATAAGAGCCTCTGTCTGTAACATCTGAATCCTGCCTGAAGGGAGATTTGCCTGACTACTTGGCCTCAGGCAGCAGCCACCCAGGAGGCCTATGGGTTCTCCAAATGCTAGCTTCTTCCTATGAAGGCACTTTTCTGAACTCCCAAGCTATCCTCTTTTCTCCCATCTCTTCTCATGAGCACTGCCTTCTCACCTTTTGGGGACCAGGACAAGGTCCAGTTTTGCAAAGGGAACTCAACTGTGCTTTCTGGCTAATACCTGCCTGTCTCCATGCTGTGGTTGACTGTGTTGGTTCCTTTTGAACATATTTTGTGTCTTGTGTTTGTTAGCTGCCTTGTTGTAGAGACTGTCTTTCCTGTTATGTTCTTACTAGACAATGACGGATCTACAATTTCACTGAATATTTTCTTTTTTTTTTTTTTTTT
>REGO01000231.1:2355216-2399389 GCA_010120015.1 Rhombomys opimus | reverse complement strand
TTTCTCCATTAACCTCTTCATAAACATAGATGTAAGGTCATCTTCTGAATTTCACTTATGTTATAGTGTCCAGGGCTACTTGCCCCTGGGTAACTGGGTTCTGGGGATGCCATATTGCTTTGCCTTTTGTTGATTGTAATTTTACCCTGGCCTTTACCCATCTGGCTATCTCAGGTGTTGTCTGTTAATTTCTGGTACCTGCTGGGTCCTGGGGTGGGGAGAATCCCCTTGGCAGGGTTCCGAAGTAGATCTCCTCAGCATTTTGGGTATGGTCAACTGAATGGTGGTCCTTCTCAGGAATTATCATAGTTCACCTCAGGCATATGGACCTGTGTGGTAACTGTGGTGGTGTTTAGGAATGCTGTCTTCTCATCAGGAGAAGTCCTGGAGATGGCTGCCCTGCTTCTTTTCTCTGAGTTTAGTGAGCTGCAGCTTCTGTTCTTAAGGTGCATTTTTTTGGTGCAGCCCTCTTGAAGAACCAGGGAGTCCTGCAGTTTTGTCACTTTAGCTAGGGATGATGGGTCGCACCTTGCACCAGTATCTGAGGGCTGCTCCAATGGCTCTCAGGCTTTTGTAGGTCTGAGGTTGCAGCTGTGTGCCCCTGTGCCCTAGCAGCAATCAATGGCAGGTGAGGAGGGCACTCATGCCTGCAGTAGAAGGCTAGAGCCTAGAGGCTGCGTGAACCCAGAAAGTCTTCTGGAGCTGGGTGTCCTAATTGTTGCACCTGATGATCCCTCTGCTGTGGGGTTTCCCTCTGGCAGGGACACCCAGACTGTGCTTTGGGGACCACAATTCTTTCTGGGATGGTGAGTAGAACTCACAGGCACAGGTGTGCTTGGCTCCACCTTGCTGGCTGTTGGGTGCCTGGACGCCTGCTGAAACTGTCACTTTTTCCAAGAACTTTTTGGGGGAGGAGTGTCGGCTGAATGCTCTGAGGTCAAACCTGCTGTTCCCCTTTCTGTGCTTCACCTGACAGAGAAACTCAGTCTCTGGAGCCCTGGGGCACACAGTTCTATCTGGGGCAGTTAGTCAGGCAGCGGCCTGGACTCTGTGCTGGTGCCTGTGTCCCTAGCTCTGGGCTGGCTGCTGGGTGCCCGTGGAACCCCAGGTCTTTTCCAGGGATTGTCTGGGTGACCTAAGCTTGGTCCTGATGGTTTCCTCCACCGTGGAGTTTTCTATCGACTGGAATTCCCAGTCTCTCGTTTAGTGGGGTCCACAGTTCAGTCTGGGACAGTTATCAGAGTATGCTGGCATGTGGCTCTGGGCTTGCGACCAAGTGCCTGGTAGAACCTGGACCTCTTTCTTAGTTTAGCTGGGCGAGTTGAAGCTGATTGAATCCCACACTTTGGGGTTTCCTCTCACCAGTGAAACACAGGTCGCTGGTGTTTTAGGACTGAGAGTTCTGTCTGCTGGTCACTGTGCAGATCCTGCTGTGCTGCTGGTCAGAAAGAGTGTCCTCCCGGTGGCGCCATCTTGGATTCCCCTACAAAGGTTTATATATCTTTGTTAAGTGGTTGTGCTGTGCTGAGCACAGCAGTACAACAGAGGTTCAGGTCAAAACCCATACCAGATTGGCATGTAGCCAAGACACAGGCTTGGTGAGGCCCAGGCCCAGCTGGCTAGAGGGCAGGCCCAATGAGATGCAACCCAGCAGAGGATGAATGAAGAATCTCAGATGGTCTTGAACTGAGAAAACACATGCTTTTATTCCTATGAAATCAAGGGCAATATAAACTCTGGGCAGAGGGAGGGTTTTCAAGGGTGAATATGTTTGATTTGCTGGGGTCAGAGGGTCAAGGATACTTAATGATCTTATCAGAAGAAGGAAAATACAGTACTTAATTATCCTATGGGGATAATTAAGGGGGATAATTAAAGGGAATAATAAGAAGGGGAGAGGGAATCTCCAAATATTTTGAAGGTCACTGTTTAAGACTAAGATCCTTAGCAAGGTGGGATATTTCTAGGAATTTCTAGATGCTTGCTAGAGCAGTTTCTTTGTCAGGGAATGGTCTTACCTGTAATCTGCTGTAAGGGCTTTGTGATGCTCCATAGCTCCTTACAAGACCAGGGGTCACCCAGATCAGAGGAGACTTTTAGAACCCCATTAGAAAAGGGAGTCTATCATCATGGACCTAATGCAAATAATTGGCCATCCGGAGACTACTGACTTCAACCTTATCCAGCAACCCCCCCCCCCACACACACAGCTTCCAGCTCCACTGCCACAGTACAGAATAAACTTGCACGGGAAGCTAGATAGTGTTCAAGGGAACTCCTAACTTAAAAGCATATTTTTATATTAAAAAAAATGAGTTTTAGAAAAGAAATTGCTCGTTTACCATTGTCATTTAATTGCTATGGGAAAAGAATAAGCATATGAATTGTGTTTGATGCCTTTTTTTTTTTTCCTGTCCCTGGAGCAATTGTGTGTCACTGAGTTAATCATACTTTCTTTGAAGTTGTAGACAGTTAATACATTAAATGTCTGCAGTTAGTGCTCCACCTCTCATTCAGGAACTTCAAAGCTTTAAGGAAGGATTGCATTTATGTGCAGCTGAGCAAATCCACCCACTGTGGCTTCCAAACAAACTGTCATCTAGGTGTGCCTGGAAGTGTCCCTAAAATGAGTATGTTGAGAATAGATCAGTCATTTGGCCTGATTTCCCTATGGACCGAGATGATGTTTCAAGATCAAATCTTTATATAGGAATAGTGTATCACTGGTTACTTAGTAAGATACAATGTTGGAAGAAAGAATACGTATTGCCTACATAAAGTAAGATGTTTTGACCATGAGTCTTTTGTTTTCCATTTCATTAGAAATTCCAGTACTGGGGAGACTGAGACTGGGGAGGGCTGTGAGATCAAGATAATCTGACATAGTGCAGCTGAGGCCATTCTCGAACAACTCAGTGCGAACGCGTCTGAAAATTTCAGTGCTTTAGAAGTAGGTCATAACAATGGATATCATTTCCAATTTGGATTTTTCTTTGTCAGAATTTCAGACACAGACCCTACTATTACAGAAACTTCTTTTCTCTACAATGAGGATAATAACACTTATTCCTTAAACCTACATTATAAAATACTTTTCATTTTATTGTATTATATCTAAGTCATGGAAAAATTTTGATTTGTAAAATAATAAAAAGGAATAGTTCTTTCTTTAACTGTGTAAGCACCTTCATAGAAATAAGCCTCAGGGAAGGTTAAGAAACAAAGGAAGATAACTTTTCCAATAGTTTTAGAAAGATCTCTAGTCATCAACAGACCCTTCAAATATCTATGATAATTATTTTAAAACTATTTAAATAATTTATTTTTTCCAAAAAGTGATTATTTGGAGATATTAAATTAAAGTTGTAAAGATAAGTCCGTTATAATCACATTTTAATTAAATTTTAATTTTTATATTAATTACAGCCTATCCTCATTGTATCCCAGCTGTAGCCCCCTCCTTCCTACCCTCTTAATCTCACCCTCTCTCCCTCATCTCCTCCCTGCCCCTCCCCAAGTCCACTGATAGGGGAGGTCCTCCTCCCCTTCCATCTGACCCTAGTTTATCAGGTTTCATCAGGACTGGCTGCAATGTCTTCCTCTGTGGCCTGGCAAGGCTGCTCCCCCATCAGGGGAGGGGGTGATCAAAGAGCCAGCCACTGAGTTCATGTCAGAGACAATCTCTGTTCCACTTACTAGAGAATCCACTTGGATACTGAGCTGCCATGGGCTACATCTGAGCAGGGGTTCTAAGTTATCTCCATGAATGGTCCTTGGTTGGAGTATCATTCTCAGAAAATGATCACATTTTTAATAGCACATTTGTTTATCTAGATTGAGTAGATTATTTGCATTTTACTTTATGTTTTAAGGTAATGGTCACTTTCCAACTTACTGCACTCTTTTTAAATATGTTCATCAGGAAATATATTTTGGCAGACTCTGATTTATTTCAAACTAACACTTTACTCTATAAAAGAAGATTTAATGTGAATACTAATTTTTGATTTTTGAACATGTCATCTGAGACACCATCTGATGGTCAGTATGCTTAATACTTTTAACATTAGATGAGGGAAGAAGTGAAAAGAATCTATCATCTCTCTCTCTCTCTCTCTCTCTCTCTCTGTGTGTGTGTGTGTGTGTGTGTATGTATGTATGTATGTGTGTGAGTGTGTATATATGTATATGTGTCAGAGAGAGAAGGAGATTGTATCACCAACTGGCAGCAAAAATGAGTAAACTACAAATACTGTGAAGTAGTTGCCAGGCTATGAACTGACAATCTAAATATTTTTCTTGTATTCTGGACACTATTTTATGTTTTATATGTTTATACACTTCATCATCACTACAAGCCTAGTCCAACAATTCAATACATGGCTAATTTTTATGGATAAAGTAACTAAAGCTAACCTATGTTGTGAGATTAACTATAGTTCCTTCAGCAAGATAGTTAAAGGATATGTATTTAGGGGTTTTGTTTAATTTGGGTGTGGGTTGTGATATTTTAGACAGTGTCTTATACACAACGTTCATAGCACCACATCTTCTTGTAAAAGATTCAATAGGGTCAGACATTCTAGCTCCTTCTTTTGGCATAAGTTACAGTACCGGATGTGCTGTGGATGGGAAACAACACAGCGTTGTCTTTACTTTAGATCTTGATATATTTGGCCTGGAGATGTGCAGCTCAGCTGGCAGTTGTCCGTCTATCATGCAAGAACCCTTCGGGTTGATTTTCAGCACACCGCAGACATAGTGTGGGTGTGCAGTTTGTTAATCTAATTAGTGGAGAGACTGAGGAAGGGGGAGCACAACATCTAGGCTCATCTGTGCTTTATAATAAGACACTGTCTCAAATATCTACTGTCCTCCTTTCAAAATGAAACTGTGAAGTAACTGAAGGATTGATTACAATGATTATTATTATGTATTTTCTTATGCTTGTGACCTTTAGCATAGTAGAACAGATTGTTTAAACTATTATGTGTTACACCCATAAGGTATGTGGAAGTGAAAGAATTTTAGAATCCTGGTGACTCATAAAATAATACTTCATTGTTGGCATGACAAAGTCATTAGATATGCTGAATGTGAGCTGGAAGAATGAAAGAATACTACTGATACTGCTTAATCTAAAAGATTCAGTATGACAGTCATTCTTACCCTGGGCTTGCAGAGGAAACAGATGGCAATGGTGTCTCTCCCACAGCCAGCTTGTGGGAAGCCAAGCTAAACTAGCAGCAGGGCTTGAAGCCCAGAATGCCTGGGGTCCAGGAAGGGGCATCTGCCATAGCACTACTCATAACCACCCTTCCCTTATCAGTTAAGGAGTACATGAAGGCAATTCACAGCTTGGCCAACCCACTTGACCTTAGCTCTGTGCACAACAAGGCATCACAGGCTTTTGGAATAAACTCAGTTTCAAAACTGACTTTATTAAATAGGGCCTAAAGGCCTGCATTTCTGTAACTTCTTTTTGTGTAAAATTCGGGGAGAACCTAAATTACCCAGCTCCTCTCATCATTGCTGTTCTTTTTCAACATCAAAGGAGGGTCTTGAAAGCAACATAAAACTACAAAATGAGTCCATTAGCCTAGCAGGCCAGCCTGCTTCATGCATTTAAATTAGTACTGGAAAAGAGAGGGAAGGGAGAGGAGGTGAGAAGAGGGGAAGGAGGAGAAGAAAGTAGAAGGGAAGGAAGGGGAGAAGAAGAGAGGAAAAGAAAAGGGAGGGGAGGTAAGGTGAGAAGAGGAGACAGGATGAAAGAAAGCAAGGAGACAAACTTAGGAAGAAAAGCACAACTTTATATAAATTTAAATGACTAAATTTGACAATATAAATGAGTTTTCTTCCATATAGGGTATAAATAGCTAAGAATTCTAGCAATTAGTGTGTCTACCTGACTGCATTTCAAACAGTATCTAATTGCATTGTCTGGCCAACCTGCCTGAGGCAAATTCATTGCTGAGATAACAATAAAGGAGCCATTGCCTGGTGAGATGCACTAGTTGTAGGTTTGGTACACTGGTTTTCTAAACTGCAGGATCCCTGTAGCTTTTCAAAACTCATGTCTCCTCTCACCTTTCTTCAAGAGTTCTTGCATTGAGATGTAGCCAACAACTAGTTTCTTAATTAATTTTTAATTAATTACACTTTATTCACTTTGTAGCCCCCTCCCTCATCTCCTTCTTCTTCTTATGACCCTCTCCACTATGCTGTTGTCAATATTGTCACCCACTGTCTTCTCAACACAGCAAAGCATGTCCACAACCCAAATACACTGCCAGGAATTTCCATCAACATCAACATCTGTCCCTTAGCGGAGTCAATAGCACTGATTCTTTGTATTCTTATAAAAACAAACAACAACAAAAACCTACTGAACTGGCATTTATTTCACACATGTGTTGTATGTGTTTGTGTGTGTGTGTGTGTGTTTTCAGCCTTCTTCTCCATAGCCTTAGGCACAGAAGGAGAGTGGGAACTTGGTAGACTATATCTCAATGCCATGTTCCACCTAGATCACAATGCTCGAAGTCATACCAAATTAGAGTGCTCCATTTCACACGGATCAAAGCCAAGTAGTAGGTTTGACCATGTCTGACCATATTCCACTGAATGCTTAAGTGATGCTAAGGCAGCATGTTGTGAACTCAAAAATGTTCTAATGTATTATTATAGAATTCAAGTTCTGGAGCCATAGAGTCCCAGATTCCATCAGGAAAATTTTAGGACATAATATGACTTCAGTGAGTTTCCATGGCATAAGCCATGTTGAAGTACTCTATGCAAAATTAAAGACTCCTTAAAATGTTACGGTATCCTGAATGAAATAACCACTTCAAAAAGAGACAAAAATCAAATAATGCTTTAGAAACAAAAACTAAAAGGCATAAGTCTTGTCATCATAGAGGAAGAGTAGCCTCCAGCATTCCTGGAACTTATCTGATTTGTGCCAGTGGGGACTGCAGGTTTACCAGTCTTTGGGCAAGTAGGGCCTGTAGGTTTATCCATCCTTGGACAAGTGGAGCTTACAGGTTAGAGACATTTTTATTTTATAGATTTCTTAATC
The DNA here is from genome assembly GCA_010120015.1 of Rhombomys opimus. Taxonomy (NCBI): domain Eukaryota; kingdom Metazoa; phylum Chordata; class Mammalia; order Rodentia; family Muridae; genus Rhombomys; species Rhombomys opimus. The sequence goes on along the minus strand of REGO01000231.1, from coordinate 2,392,311 downwards.
ACAATAATTTAAACCTTACATTAGCTATCACTGATAGGAAAACTAATTTACTGTATTTAATGATGTCAAAGAAAATGGTGAATGTTTTTCACTTTTGTTCACTATAAACCATTTGATGTGAGGATTTTAAGAGGCTTAACACATATTATGTATATTAAGCTAAGCCCTACATCCAATCACAACGTTTTTCTCCTTCCTTCCTTCCTTCTTTCTCACCTTCCTGCCTTCCCTTCTTCCTTCCTTTTTTCCTTCCTTCTTTCCCTCTTTCCTTCCCTCCTTCCTTCTTTTCTCCCTTCCTGAGAGTCTGTATGCCTCATCTTGATTTCGGTTGTTAATTGACTAAATCTTGCTAACTTGTTATTTTTTTAAATGACTAGAAGTAAGAAATTCTTCCTTTCAATGACCTCTCACATTCTACACTGGTGCTCTTAGTGCTTCCTATGCTTCAGAGCGCAGTTTCCATGAAGAGATTAAATTTAAAAACATCTTAAAAATCAGGTCTATTTGTCTGAGAAAGCGCCAGATTGATTTCCAAAGTGATTGTACAAGTTTACATTCCCACCATCAATGGAGGAGGGTTCCCCTTTCTCCATAACATCTCCAGCATGTGTTGTCACTTGAGTTTTTGATGTTGGCCATTCTCATGGGTGTATGGTGAAATCTCAGGGTCATTTTGATTTGCATTTCCCTGATGGCTAATGAGTGTTTCTCTGCCATTCGATATTCCTCTGTCGAGAATTCTCTGTTTAGCTCTGTTCCCCATTTTTTAAGTGGATTACTTGGTTTGTTGCTTTTCAGCTTCTTTAGTTCTTTATATATACTGGATATGAGTCCTCTGTCAGATAAAGGGTTGGTGAAGATTCTTTCCCAATCTGTAGGCATTCGTTTTGTTTTGATGACAGTGTCCTTTGCTTTACAGAAGCTTTTCAGTTTCATGAGGTCATTTATTGATTGTTGATCTTAGAGCCTGTGCTATTGGTGTTCTGTTCAGGAAGTTGTCTCCTGTACCAATGAGTTCTAGGGTCTTCCCTACTTTTTCTTCTAACAGATTTAATGTGTCTGGCTTTATGTTGAGGTCTTTGATCCACTCGGACTTTAGTTTTATGCAGGGTGATAAGTATGGATCTATTTGCATTTTTCTACATGTAGACATCCAGTTAGAACAGCACCATTTGTTGAAGATGCTATGCTTCCTTAAGATCCAGCCATACCACTCCCAGGCATATATTCCCCTCCCCCCCGCAAAAAAAGAGGATCAAGTACATAATAAGGACATTTTCTCAACCGTGTTTGTAGCAGCTTTATTTGTAATAGCCAGAAGCTGGAAACAACCCAGATACCCCTCAACTCAAGAATGGATACAGAAATTGTGGTACATCTATACAATGGAATATTACTCAGCAATGAAAAATAAGGAAATCATGAAATTTGCAGGTAAATGGTGGGAACTGGAAAGGATCATTCTGAGTAAGCTGTCCCAGAAGCAGAAAGACACAAATGGTATATAGTCACCCATATAGACATATAATATAGGATAAACCTACTAAAATCTGTACATCTAAAGAAACTAATCAAGAGGGAGGGCCTGACTAAAATGCTCAATCCCCATCCTGAAAGGAAAAAAGGGTGGACCTCAGAAGAAGAAGAAAACAGGAAACAAGTTAGGAACCTGCCACAGAGGGCCTCTGAAAGGCTCTGCCCTGCAGACTATCAAAGCAGATGCTGAGACTTATGGCCAATTGTTGGGCAGAGTGCATGGAATCTTAGGAAAGAAGAGGAAAACAGTAAGATCTGGAGAGTACAGGAACTCCACAAGGAGAGCAACAGAACCAGAAAATTTGAACACAGGGGTCTTTCCAAAGACTCATACTCCAACCAAGTACCATGAATGGAGATAACCTAGAACCCCTGCAAAGATGCAGCCCATGGAGGTTCAGTGTCCAAATGGGTTACATAGTAATGGGAAGAGGGACTGCCTCTGACATAATCTGATTGGCCTGCTCTTTGATCACCTCCCCCTGAAGGCGGAGCAGCCTTACCAGGCCACAGAAGATGACAATGCAGCCACTCCTGATGAGATCTGATAGACTAAGATCAGAAGGAAGGAGAGGGGGACCTCCCCTATCAGTGGACTTGGGGAGGAGCATGCGTGAAGAAGGGGGAGGGAAGGCATGATAGGGAGGGGAGGAGGGAGGGGCTAATGGGGGATACAAAGTGAATAAAGTGTAATTAATAAAAAAAATCAGGTCTAATATTATTTTTTGTTGTTGTTAAGGGACATTAAAGTAGCTGGTAAAAACATGAACATATTTATTTATCTGTAACATTATTGGATTCAATTTGTTGAAAGTAGTGTCCTCTTCTAAATCAGAAGTATGGAAGCCATGTCGAATTTGAGTACATTGTTTCTCACAGTACATAGTGAGCCAGCCAATACTCATCTCTGAAAACATCGATTGTTGGCTTTTCATGTTTCCAACATGTGAGGTGAACACTCTAAGTAGCTATGGTTGGAATGGGATTGCCTAGGACTAGATGTCATCCTAGTGCTACATTTTGATTCTAATTTCAGATAGTTGTTATCTATGCTCACTTCATTCATCAGCAATCAAGAAAACCAACTAAAATGGTCTTCAGACCATTACTTTGAATAGAAAACTTTATGTCTAAGAAGAAAAAAATTGCATTTCACAATACTGGTCAAGATGCAGCTCAGTGCTTCCAATAAAATCAATAAGGAACACATTCAGGTCACGATCTGTTTTGAATTGCATGTTTGCATCAGTCTTTGACATAGCTTGTATCTAAATGATGCTCAATAAACACTTCATGGTTTGTATGAATCTTGTGAAAAAATGGAGCACAAAGAAAATAGTTACCTGCTTTTAGACTATATAAAAACATCCAAATGTTTTCTATTTTATATGAAAACCTATGCTGTTAGAAATTAGATGCGCCCTTTCCGCTCGGCCGTTCTCCTGCGCCGGAGGCAGCCATGGCGCCCAGCTGGAATGGCATGATCCTGAAGCTCCACTTCCACAAGGATTGGCAGCGGCGAGTGGACACTTGATTCAACCAGCCGGCACGCAAGATCCGCAGGCACAAGGCCTGACAGGCGAAAGCGCGCTGCATTGCCTCTTGTCCCGCGTCCGGTCCCATCAGGCTCACAGTGAGGCGCCCTACAATCCTATACCACACCAAGGTCCTAGCTGGTAGGGCTTCAGCCTGGAAGAGCTCCGGTGGCTGGTATCCACAAGAAAATGGCTCACACCATCAGCATCTCTGTAGATCCAAGGAGGCGAAACAAGTCCACAGAGTCACTACAGGCCAACGTGCAGCCTGAGGGAGTACGGCTCCAAGCTTAGACTTTTCCTCAGGAAGCCTTCTGCTCCCAAGAAGGGAGATAGTTCTGCTGAAGAGCTTAAATTGGCTGCCCAGCTATCAGGACCTCTGATGCCCATCCAGAATGTCTACAAAAAGGAGAAAGCCAGAGTCATCACAGAAGAAAAGAACTTTAAGGCTTTTGCCAGTCTTCGCATGGCCCAGGGTAATGCCCGGCTCTTTGGCATCCGCGCAAAAAGGGTGAAGGAAGCTGCAGAGCAAGATGTTGAAAAGAAAAAGTAATACACTGTTGGAATGTTTTAATAAATTTTCCGTAAAGAAAAAAAAAGAATTTAGATGCAATTGTAAAGAGCTGGGAGATCCCACCCCTCTCAATTATTTCATTTTCTGTCAGTTTTCCCCACTTGCAAGAATCAACCATTGGAAATCCAGAGTTAAGTATGCTACATACTTTATTTATTCTGGATATCAGCCCTCTGTCAGATGTTGGGTTGGTGAAGTTCCTTTCCCAGTCTGTAGACTGTCTTTTTGTTCTGACTACAGTGTCCTTTGCTTTACAGAAACTTTTCAATTTCATCAGGTCCCATTTATTGATCGTTGACCTTAGAGCCTGTGCTGTTGGTGTTCTGTTCAGGAAGTTGTCTCCTGTGTCAATGAGTTCAAGGTTCTTCCCCACTTTTTCTTCTAACAGATTTAGTGTGTCTGGTTTTCTGTCAAGGTCTTTGATCCACTTGGACTTTAGTTTTGTGCAGGGTGATAAATATGGATCTATTTGTATTTTTCTACATGTAGACATCCAATTAGACCAGCACCATTTGTTGAAGATACTGTCTTTTTTCCATTGTATGGTTTTGGCTTCCTTGTCAAACGTCAAGGATCTGTAGGTGTGTGGGTTATTTCTGGGTCTTCGATTCAATTCAATTGATCCACCATCTGTTTCTATGCCAGTACCATCAGTCTCACTCTGGAAGCACTGAGCGTGGTTGCTAATTTCCAAATCTTAACTTGCATCCTGATGGGATGAAACTGATTAACAAATAGCTTCTTAGCAGAAATACACTTCAATGGACATACACTCACTAATTATTATTATTTCTTGATTCTTTTAAAACATAAAAGGTGAAAGGCTAAAGGTATTTCTAATTGGCCAAAGAATTCCATACTGAGAAGACATTTCTTGATTAGCAGTTACGTAGGCAGAGCATTCACAGGTAAGTGCTCTAATGCACGTGGAGCTAGCTCAATCAGTACCCAGCATGCTATGAAAGCTTCGACTTCCAACACATTTAAATGAGTTGAATGCTTACTTAGTAAAAGCACTCAGCTGGGAATACTCAACTTGTGCAGTCTATTACTTGGATGCTAATTAACTTAATTTTTTCATAGGCTTCACTTCTCTTCAAAGCAGACATGTTTTGCCTTTTGAGTTTTCAGACTGATCCTGGATTTGAGATATTAAGAAGAGTGGCATTTGTTTTGTAGTAGAAAAATATATGATCAGCCATTGTAATAGATCATTCTCATTCTCTATATCCTTTCTCTTTCTCTTACTCCCTATTCCTCTCCCTCTCTCTCTCTCTCTCTCTCTCTCTCTCTCTCTCTCCCTATCCATCTCTCTTTTTCTGCATGGTTGCTCTCTCTCTGTCTCTGTCTTTCTATCTCTGTCTCTCTGTCTTTCTGTGTGTATCTATTTGTCTCTGTCTTCTGCTCCTCTTCCTTTTCTCGTGTTTTCAGACCTTCCTCAATTTTTCTGAGCTTTATTGTCTTGTTTGAAGCTGTTCTGAGATGACTGAAATAGCAGAGCTTGCTGTGTTATTTGATCTGATATCTTTTTATCCCTGATACATGGTTTTGGTTTTTTCCCCTGTGCCTTTTCAATCATTTTGATAACATTTCTCCACAAAACGGTTTTGAGCATTAATTTGAGTCTAAGAAACTCTATGGCTTTGTACTGTTCCTTAGGATCCATGTTCACCTTGGGTGAACTCATTACTGTCTTGCTTTTTTAAGTTGGCAAGTTGAAACCTGCATAATAAGTAAAATTTCCATTAACTGATTTGCTTAAGATTGAGCTTGAGCAGACAGTTTTGAATTTTTTATGGGAAAATATGCTTTGCCTTTAATTACTGCCATCAACTACTGCTATAAATTATAACAAATATTTACTTGTGTATATTTCTTTTGTAAATGCTGTTAGCACTGATGAGTATGTGTTTCTTTACACTGTTAGTGAGGGTGTGCGTTTATTTTGCATGTGTACATTAAAAACAATTATCCAGTTGTGATCCAAGTTTGCTGTTTGGTGTGCTTGTTTATGCCCAGGAAAGCAGCTGGCAGTGTGGTCCATTTCTCCTGACTGCCAATACAAAGTCTGTTCCTGGCTGGCAGGTGATTTTAGCACACTCTCCTTTCAGCAGAGGTCAAGGCTTTACCTGGCAAAATGAACACTGTCAGTGCTTTTCCTTCTGTGTGGTTCCAGAGCTTTTCTAATGGTATGACAATATACAAATAGAAAGGCAAAAATTCCCTCACACAGCAATGGAGCAGAGTCTTTTTTTAAATGCAGTTTTAATAGCTGACAATGCAAAGCCGGTGCTTTGCCCTCCTATCCTTTCTCTGTTCAACCAGCCCCCAAGACAAAGTACCTTCCTGTATATAAATAGCACTGGAAAACTCATATCTGGACTGTTTGGGGATGGAAGCCATTGAAAGTTGACACAACATATTATTCTGTTTGAAAATTTAGTCCCCCAAATAATTTTCTTACTTTAACTGGCAAAGCAAGGATACATTAAGCAAATGAATGAATATTCTAGACTAGGTTTGTTATATTCCAGTATATGTGAGTGTGCCAGAAACTTCACAGGGCATGGGTGATTTTGTACTAGAGCTTGCTCTTTATTTGGCTGATATAAATCTGCAGAGCCATAGGGAGGCTGCTAAATGTTCTGGTAAGATCTGAGGATTCAGAGTCTGAATTCCTTAAGGTCTGATCTTGGATGATACTCAACTCAGAGGTAAGTCTCACCTCATTATGAAGAAAACTTACTAGATAAAATTGTATTTTGATTTTTATCTCTTTATATTTATTTTTAATTTTTGTGATATTTTCACAAGAATGACATACCCAGTGTGGCAAGCATAATACTTTTTTTAACCTATGTGCAAATATTAGATACTACCTTAAAGACACTTTGATGAAAACAGACATTTGCTATTCTAAGTTAACTTATAATAATAATATCTTTTTTTTTACACTGTCAACACTAGATCATTACCAGGACTCCTTACAGATATCCTGCTGTTAACCTGTCTGGTGGAAATCCTGCAGCTTTGGATCTGTAGAACTGACCCTTTCATGTGCTTTGGCAGTTTATAGTTGGGGCAGATATTGGGTTGGTACAACTCAGAAACCTGGATATTGGCCTGGGTGGAAACTGATTTGGTCAGCCTGTCAGCTCTCCTGTGCCTGCACCACCAGGGCCAGCTCTATCACTTTATTAAGGCCAGGGGTGGAGCCAGCTCTCACTAGTCTCACCCTGGGGCAGTTTACCCACCTGCCCCATGTTTGGGGGCAGGGGTGAACTCATCAGATGAAGGGAGGGACAGCTCTTCTGCAATCAAACCAGAGGCCTTAAATCAGACCAATGACTCATTGCCATGGACATTTGTAAGTAAAGCTGTTTGGGATTTACTTGCTATAAAGACCAATGACTCGTTGCCATGGACATTTTTAATTAAAGCTGTCATAGACAGCACCCTATCAGCTTCCTAGTGGAACCACATGAAGATCAAAATGCCCATCAGTTACATATGTGTAGGGGCCTAGGTCAATTTCCTGCATGCTCTTTGGTTGGTGCTTCCATCTTTGTAAGCTGTCCTGGGTCTACTTTAGTTAACTTTTAGTCGTCTTGCAGCTTTTGTTTCCACTCCAGGTCCTTCCCTCCAACTCTTCCAGTTGACTCTCTTGGTCTTCTTGCAGCATTTTTGTCCCCTCCAGGTCCTTCTAATCTTCCTTCCCTTCTACTCTTCCACAGGAATAGTCAGTTTTCTTTAAGGCTGTGGCCCCTGGTAGGTCAACCACCTTCCAGGGGATAACCTCAAACCAAGACTATTTGGGATGTACAAGTTAGCCTCTATGGATTGGGCTGTACTATATGACATACTGCAGCTTCCAAGGTGAGATTGTTTTGTTTTGTTTTTATTTTTTTTAATTTTGGTGGGGGTGAGGTTGCAAGCTTGAAGGGTTAATATGAAGGAATGAGGGATGAGATGTGTAATTCACAAAGAATCAATAACAAGTTTAAAAATAAATATCTCTTTTTAAGAGCATTAGGAGGGCAGCCATTTAGCAGAGGTTACTTCCTAAACTCTGCTCAGGACTGTCTGAGACAATACTGTGTCATTGTTTTGCTATGAAAGGTGATATTAATGTTTTCCTTCTTCCTCCACATGTTTGGTATATCAAAATCTGCCCATTAAAATGTCTTTTACAGAGTCACACTCTGTTCTCCCTTTCTAAAAATAAAAGTGAATTTAGCCTTCCTATTTGTATGATAGAAAAAAGAAGCTATTGCTAAGAATGGGAAATCACTGTGCAATCCTACATTCAAATGATATATTTATTTTAATAAACTAAAAAATGTTTGGGTGATTTGCATCAATTTTAAACAATTATTCTTTTGTATTTACTTGGCCTACTTAGATAATGAAGTACAAACAGATTTGATTCAATAACACATTAGTAAAATGTTCAGTGGAGTCTTAAAACAGCTGCTTTCATATTCTTAAACAATAGGAGGTCTTGATTCTGACTCCTGTGAGGTGTGAGTTTGTGTGCCAGCTTTTCATAGATGTTCCCCCTTCAAAGACATTCTATTTTCAAAACACTGAATAGAGAGCAACTGCCTGACAGCCACCACTGACACCGGAGCTTCGCTATTGCTCTAAGTGGTTGGCCAGGATGACAAAACTATTGAGGATCATCCCTGCATTCTATGTGGTAGCGATGCAAGTGTTTTCTACCGTTTAATCTTTTAAAGCTATCTTTTCAAACATAGAATTTTATGACATTGAATTAATATGCAAATGCTAACCATGGCTATGAATTTCCTCGACTGTGTTATCTGCTTTGTGACTGAAAGTTAATGAAGGCTCTCGACCGGAGCGTTTGCGTATAAAGATACTATCTGGCTTGAAAAATAAACTAAACCATAGTCATATTTTTGTATAGTGATATCAGGAAAATATTTTGTTTTGTTTTGATCTGAGTAGTTAACCAAGAAGAGTTTCTGGATATAAGTATCTAAGATGAGGTATAATTATGTTTGGCTCTCAAAATCCAATCAAAAGAAACAAATCATTTGTTGTATGTAGACAGTATGGAAATGTGTTAATAGTGTTTTTTTTTTTTGTTGTTGTTGTTGTTGTTTTTGCAAACTCTGTATTTTGCAAACTTATATTCAGGAATGCCTGAATATAAGTAATACTACTAAACTTTTAAAGTTTAACAGACATTATATATAATGTGAAACTATTAAGCTCAATCACAAAGCCATTTAAATATAAGAAGCCAACAATATAAAAACTGCTTTTAACTCTGCGTTACGGATGAAGATGCTAGGTGCAGGGAGTCATTTAGACTTCCAAAGTTCAGACATTGCAGCTCAACTCAGGCCAGATGCCTGCACTGTGTGTTAGCAATGGCTACACTAGATAGTATTAAACAGTTAGAGATTCCCTGTTTTCATCTGATGAATGCTGGATTTTTGGATATTTGTTAATAAGTCCCTGCATCATCAGAAAAATAATGAGCTGTTTAAAAGTGACACTGGTACCCCTCACCAAAGCTTCCAAAGAGAATGTGTTGAAAAGAGGGAAAAGAAGAGAGACACAAAGGCAAGCTGGTGTTGGAATTTACCTCTTTAAAAACACCTTGATGTTTTAAAATCAATAAAATACTAAGTGAGTAAGACATCATTGTGTTTGTCAAGGGATTTCATTCACTGCCCAAGACATTTTTGATGTGAAAATTTTAACAATTGTCAGAGGAGAGATTACCAGTGATCTTTAAGGAAATGAAGCTTCTTTTAGCATATCACACAGAAAATTAAATCTTTATTTTTCCTTAAGACTATTTTGAGAAAACAGGAAACCCATGTGATAGTTTGTTGACAGTGTATGAACTAAGGTTGTATATAATGACAGACACAGTTATTGTCAACATGTAAGAACATATAGAAAACTAAAAACAGAATTCCTTAAAGTCTAAGACTAAATTATAGGTATTTTATTTTTTGATTGATATCCCCCATGTGTGTGTGATAGACATGGCATCTGTGTGGAAGACAGAAAGCATCTTTGGGGCGTCAGGTTTGACCTTCTACTATGTTCTTGTCAGGGATCATCCTCAGGCTCTCAGGTTTGGTGGTACCCACTGAGTACATTTCTAGCCCGTATTAGTAATTTTAGATACTAAAGAATACTATATGCCAGTTGCAGCCTTTTGATATTTGGGTAAGGTCATGCTCACCCATTATAGAATTGCAGTGAGAATTCATTCCTGCAGCTTGCTCTTCTTATGTCGATGATTATAGCACTGTTCTGCCATCATTCACATAAAACATATAAACAAAGAAGTAAACAGAAAGAAGCAATCAGAGGCTCAAGAAAGAAAAAAAAATATAGATGCATGAACTGTTGTGTGGCCTGGGAATGGCAGAGACATACTTTAGATCATATTATACTGTTTTGTTGATTATTGACAAGATATGAAATATTGTACTTGAAACAAGTTTCAACTGTATATTTCAGAAAATGTCATGGTGATGTTTCAATTGCATGATCTTCAATAGAAGTTTATTATAAAAGAGAGCATAAGAGAGCCACGAAGAGCCGCTGTGTTTTACATATATCTATCGCAGTAGCATCTCCAAAAATAAAGCACACATTTGTCTTACTTAGAAAAAGAAATGCCCTCTCTTCCAACTCTGATTGTTTTGTAATCCACATAGAGCTTAACTTTTGAATATTGAATATTAATCACTAAAAAATTTTCCTTGACTTTACATATAAAAGCCTTGAGTATATTTTTGCACCTTGTTTTTATTATAACCCAAACATAACAACATAAAGATTAAAAGCAAAGATTTTGTCATATCTCTGTTATTCCTTACATTTGCTGCTTGTAAGTGAACTGCTAATCCATTGTTAAGCATCTCAGTTGCTGTTAAATTGCTGAGAAAGACACTATTACTGAGACAGCTTATAAAGAAAGCATTTTAATTAGGGCCAAAGAGTAAGTCTGTTACTATTATGGTAACAGCTAGAGCAGTAGTTTAGAGCCTACAACTGAAACCCCCAGATGAAGGCAGATAAAGAGAGAGAGAGAGAGAGAGAGAGAGAGAGAGAGAGAGAGGCTTTTGAAACCTCAAACCCTACCTCTAATAAGACATCTCCAACCAAGTCACATCTCCTAATCATTTCCCAAACTGTTCCACCACCTTGAGATCCCGCACTCAAATACATGAGAGTATGGAGCCCATTCTCAAACTACAACATCAAGTTTCCATGTTGCTTCTTTATGGTGTATCCAGCCAAATGTTTGCCATATGCAGCTACCACTTGCACCATAATCTAATTCACCCTCTGGCTTTTTATGTGCAATTAGCTCATTGAAACTTTATTTCTGCTACATATCTGCCTACATCTATTACATACTTTTGTCAGGGAAGTAAATCTCCATCCATTCAGATTTTCAAGCCACACAACTGGGAATCACTCTGCCACCCCTCAAATTCATTGCCACAGTCCAGTTCATCTCTCCCAAGAATGGTCCTAAATCAAATGGACCTAATAGATGTCTACAGAACTTTTAACCCAAATTCAAAAGAGGATACCTCCTTCTCAGCACTTCACAGAACCTTCTCTAAAATGGACCACATAGTTGGGTACAAAGCAAGCCTCAACAGTACAAGAAGATCAAAATAATCCCTTTTATCTTTTCAGAACACCATTGCCAAAGCTACACAACAACAACAGAAATAACAAAAATGCACATGGAAACTAAACAACTGTCTATTCAATGACACCTGTGTCAGGGAGGAAATGAAAAGGAAAATAGAAACTTCCTAAAATTCAATGAAAATTAAGGCACAACTTACCCAAACTTAAGGGACACAAAGAAAGCAGTACTAAGAGGAAAACTCATGGCACTAAGTGCTTTCAGAAAGAAGTTTGACACATCCCATACAAACAACTTAATAACACACCTAAGAGCACTAGGAAAAAAAAGAAGCAGACACAACAAAGAGGAGTGCACTATTGGAAATAATCAAACTCAGAGCTGAACTCAATAAATCAGAAACAAAGAAAACAATTCAAAATTTAATGAGACCAAAAGCTAGTTCTTTGAGAAAAATCAACAAGATAGACAAACCCTTAGCCAAACTAACTAAAAGGGAGAAAAAAACTTTCCAAATAAGCAAAACCAGAAATGAAAAGGGGGGCATAACTGCAGACACTGAGGAAATCCAAACTATCATTGGGTCTTACTACAAAAGCCTATATGCCACAAAATTTGAAAATCTAAATGAAATGGACAATTTTATTGATAGATTCTATTTACCAAAATTAAATCAAGATCAGGTAAATAGATTAAACAGTTCTATATTCCCCAAGGAAATAGAAGCAGTCATCAAAGTCTTCCTTCCACACAGAGGAAGGCAATTCAGGCAGTCTTGATGAGGCCTGATAGGCTAGGGTCAGAAGGAAGGAAAGGAGGACCTCCCCTCTCAGTAGACTTGGGGAGGGGCATGAGAGGAGATGAGGGAGGAAGAATGGGATTAGGAGGAGATGATGGAGGGGGCTACAGCTGTGATACAAAGTGAATAAACTGTAATTAATAAAAATAAATAAATTTTTAAAAATTTTAAATCTCACCTCCAAAAAGTCCAGAGACAGACAGTTTGAGCACAGAATTCTACCAGAACTTCAAAGGAGAGCTAACTCCAGTACTCTTCAAACTATTCCACAAAACAGAAACAGAAGGAACATTAGCAACCTCATTCTATGAGGCTATAGTCACCTGGATACCTAAAAACACACTAAGACCCAACAAAAGAAAGAGAACTTATACCTATCTCTCTTATGAACATTGATGCAAAAATACTCAATAAAATACTCACAAACTGAATCCAAGAACACATAAAAAATATCATCCACTATGACCAAGTAGGCTTCATCCAAGGCATGCAGGGGTGGTTCAACACATGGAAATCCATCAATGTAATCCACCATATAAACAAACTGAAGGAGAAAAACCACATGATCATCTCCTTAGATGCCGAAAAATTATTTGACAAAATCCAACAACCGTTCATATTTAAAATCTTGGAGAAATCAAGAATACAAGGCACATACCTAAACATAGTCAAGACAATATACAGCAAAATTTGGGCAGATTGCAGGGAATCTTATGAAAGAAATGGGAGATAGAGAGACCTGGAGGGGCAGGAGCTCTGCAAGGGGAGAAACTGAGCCAAAAATTCTAGACCCAGGGGTCTTTGTAAAGACAAATACTACAACCAAGGACCATGCATGGAAATAACCTAGACCTCTTGCTCAGATGTACCCCATGGCAGCTCAACCTCCAAATGGGTGCCCTAGTAAGGGGAGGAGGGGCTATCTTGACATGAACCCAGTGGCTGGCTCTTGGATCACCTCCCCCTGGGAAGAGTGCAGCTGTACTGGGCCACAGAGGAAGACAATACAGCCAGTCCTGGTGAGACCTGATAGGCTAGTGTCAGATGGAAGGGGAGGAGGGCCTCTCCCATCAGTGGACTTGGGGAGAGTCATAGGAGAAGAAGCAAGAGGGAGGTTGGCATTGGGACGGGATGAGGGAGGTGTCTACAACTGGGATACAAAGTGAATAAATTACAATAATAAAAAAATAAAAAATCATAATAAAAAAGGTTAAAAACAGAGTCTTTCAGAAACCCTCTATGGTAGGCTTCTGTCCTGTTTCTTGTTTTCTCCTACTTCAAATGTCCATTTGTCTTTCTAAGTGAGGCTTGATCATCCTACCCCAAGTCCTCTTTCTTGTTTAGCTTCTTTAGCTGTACAGATTTTTATATGTTTATCCTATTGTATAGGTCTAGTATCCACTTATACTTGAGTATATATCATGTGTATCTTTCTGCTTCTTGGATACCTCACTCAAAATGATCTTTTCTAGATCCCACCATTTGCCTGCAAGTTTCATGATTTCCTTGTTTTTTTTTGTTTTTTTTTGTTTGTTTGTTTGTTTTATTTTTGAGTAGTATTCCACAATTGTATCACATTTCTGTATCCATTCCTCCGTTGATGGACATCTGGGTTGTTTCCAGGTTCTGGCTATTACAAATAAAGGTGCTACCAATATGGTTGAACAAATGTCCTAGTTGTGTACTTGAGCATATTTTGGATATATGCCTAGGAGTGGTATAGCAGGATCTTGAGGAAGCACTATTCCTAATTGTCTGAGAATGTGCCAGATTGATTTCCAAAGTGGTTGTACAAGTTTACAATCCCACCAGCAATGGAGTAGGGTTCCCCTTTCTTTACAGCCTCTCCAGCATATTTTGTCACTTGAGTTTTTGATCTTAGCCATTCTGATGGGTGTAAGGTAGAATCTCAGGGTCTTTTTGATTTACATCTCCCTGATGGCTAAGGACATTGAACATTTCTTTAAGTGTTTCTCTGCCATTCTATATATCTCTACAGAGTATTCTCTGCTTAGCTCCATATCCCATTTTTAATTGGATTGCTTGATTTGTTGCTGTTTAACTTCTTGAGTTCTTTATATATTCTGGATATTAGCCTTCTGTCATATATAGTGTTGGTGAAGATCCTTTCCCAGTCTCTAGACTGTTGTTTTGTCTTGACAACAGAAGCTTTTCCATTTCATGAGGTCCCATTTATTGATTGTTGATCTTAGAGCCTGTGCTGTTGGTCTTTTTTTTTTCTCAATATCCAGACTGTTCATTTGAAAAGTATGCCAACACCACACACACACAAACAAACACACATACACACACTAAAATCAAACAGTTTTAGATTAATTGAAGTCACACTACAAAATTTCATCATTTGGTTGCATGGCAGTGACCAAACATGAGCCGCCTGTACATGTTATAAAACGAAAACAGAAAATATCTTGAGATTCTTTGCGAGACCTTTAGCAGTGATCATCATGGCATGATTAGCAACAGGACTTTAACCATAATGACGGGGAACCATCTGACCAAGTATAATATCTAAGCACGTATTTACAGGAGAAAATTAGAAAATAGAAGTAAAAGATAAATTCACCCAAATGTCATGATTCGGGAACTCTGCCATCCTTCTCTGTCAAATTTATATCATATGGCATTTCAAGATTCAGGAGAAAAAGACATTTAAGTGATCCTATGTATTATGGTTTCATTAAGTATGATCCAAAATTTTGTTTTATATTGAGATGGCTATATTCATGTCTTTATGATATTAGATGGTTCAATTTATTGTCTCTCTACAGGACATGCTGGACTCAAACATATGCAGTTTTTCTGCTTTAAACCTTTTACTTACTGGAATTATACCCACCATACCAACATACTAACATGTATTTTGATACGCCTTTGTCATATCATAAATACGACTAGTGTCAGTTGTACACTGTAAGTGGCCTGCACACCTTTTTTTTACATATGACAAAAAGATTTGGATAGCTGATTAGTACTATTTGTGATTTAGCACTTAAAAAATACTTCTATTTCAATGTTCCCTTTGAATGTATAGACAAATGCATTAATCTATTCATGATGCTATTAGTAAGTATTTTAAATTATGTACTTTATAATTGAAAGACCTTCATACTTTACAATCTTGAAGACTAGTCAGTTTATCCTAAAGGCATCTGCTAAGATCTTACTTCCTAGATAGCCATGTTTTTGTCCTGGAAGAAAGAGTGAAAGGGCTCTCTGAAGTCCATTTTTAAAACTCTGTTGTGGAGATGTGGTTAGTCCTCCAAGGGTTAATGTTTTGTATGTGTGATCCTCAGCATAGTAATGAGAGGTAGCAGAATCTTAAGAGGTTGGGCCTGATTAGAAATTGTGAGCCATTAGAGGAACCGAGGAACCGCCAAAAAATAAGTAGATTAAGATGCCTCTTATGAAATGGGATGAGTTCTCAACAAGCAAATCTGACTCACTCTTACTCTCTGACTTTCAATCTGGACATGACATCTCTACTCAGCCATGATGTGTTACTAGTGGGGAGGCCCTCACCAGAGAACAAACTCATGGAACTGCTAGTCTTGGAATGGCCAGTCTCCAAAAGCGAAACCTTGTGTTTTTCCTTACAGCTCTAAAAAACAGAGTAACCACAGACACTAAACTAGATGATGAGGAACTCACTCTCACAATTTAACCGTGATCCTAAATGTTATCTCCTGATATAATAACTTAGAGGATGTTTGTACCTGTGGCTGCAGGCTGCCTTGCAGCTGAAGCTAGCTACAAATACAAATACGGTACATCATAAGACTATAAACTGACCTAAGACATTGGCATTACTTTATAGTTTTTAATGTGTCTCAATTTCAGCCTGTTGGGCCGTTCTCAACCTCCCTTTAGGAGGTGAATGATCCTTTCACAGGAGTTAGTTACATAAGATTATCAGAAAACACAGATGTTTACATTATGATTCATAATAGTAGCAAAATTACAATTATGATGTAACAATAAAGATCATTTTATCGTTGTGGGGTCACCACAACATCAGAAACTGTATTAAAAGCTCCCATCATTAGGAAGATTGAAAACCACTGTTCTGTAAACAAACTGGCCTCAAAGGCATCTGCAGTGATCTACCTATTTCCCTCCTGATCCTGGCATTAAAGATGAGAGCCACTACCCTAGCTCAATTTAAGTCTCTTAATTTTACCTAAATACACTTAATTGCTTTTGATTGATTTTAAAGTGAGAGATAATATGTATTA
Source organism: Rhombomys opimus (assembly GCA_010120015.1). NCBI lineage: Eukaryota > Metazoa > Chordata > Mammalia > Rodentia > Muridae > Rhombomys > Rhombomys opimus. The sequence goes on along the minus strand of REGO01000231.1, from coordinate 2,375,951 downwards.
TAATTATAAGTTTAAAACATTTATGCAAATAAAATACTGGTGGAATTAGTTTATTTTTAATTTTTTAAGAGGTGACATTCAGAAAAATATTCTGCTACTAAGAAATATGATTAAAAATTAGTAGTAATAGAATTTAAGGACAAGAAACTCTAATTTTTCTATATTACAACTGAATATTTTCTTCACTTTAATTATTTAATTAGATACCATTCTTTACACATCCAAGCATTCTAAAGGAGCCTGGATCTGGATATGTGATTAATGCATTTTCTAAAACAATCCTGATATAGGAGGCAAACATATCATAAAGGGTTTCACAGGCTAAGGAGAATTATGGTAAGGAAAGCTTTCACCATTCATGTGGTGAAAATCTTGGCTGCTTCTTTAATCAAAAATGTTTTAACTTTACTGAAATAATAATTTAGTCAGTTAGCCATTATTGCATTTATTTCAGAATAGTATATAAATTCCTAAATTTATACAGTATCATATAATCCATTAATCACTACTATTTCATTTTGCAGCTCTATTTAATTGTTATTAAACTTGAATAATAGAAAATTTTCACAAGAACAATGTTACCTTTCTTAACTGCCCTGCTAGTGTTTAGAGAGTGTGCTCTCACATATGGATCAAGTAGATATATTTTGGAGTAGAAAATATAGTTTGCTTGTCTACCCTGCCTTTATATATAGTGCTTAAGCTATGTTCTAAGTATAAGTGGTTTGTTTGTTCAGAATAATATTCTGGGAAGTTTTTTCTGAAAGGACATTGTAGGTTTCTGAACTACTCCTTCTACCATAGACATAAGGAGCTTAATAATGAACAATGCAGAATGGGCAAAATAATGTCACACATCTCATTTTATGCAGAGTTATCATTGATCTGAATCACAGATTCAGAGTTTAGCAGAATGTAGCGTCTAGGGTCATTCCCTAGGTCATGATCAGAAATGTCAGAGAACGCTATCTAACAAATTGTTTGTGATGTTATACTGGATGAGGTCCAGGAGCTTTTCTCTGAGAACACTGGTGAAAGGAAAAGGGGCTGTGAGGATGAAGACAAGTGAAAACAGCAGCCATGCATACTCCATGAGGTCACACATTTCCCACACGTGAACAATACATCAAGTCATTGTTTTTTAAGGGAACAATAGAAGCTCAGTGAGGCTAAAGAATCACCTGAGACCACAACATTTAAACCCCCCAGAGTTTTCAGTGAGAGCCTAATTCCAAACTGCGTGATTATACAAGCAGGAAAATATGTATAGAGGACAACAAACGACTACAAAAAAAATTTTAAAAAGAAAGAAAATGATTTCACCATCCATGAAGGCTGTGGACTCTACAAAACAAATGGGAGTGATGGCAGTGAATCCAGAGAGCCGAGTGCAGCCCAGGACTTCCAGTAAGCAGCAAGAAGAAGCCTAGCCAGGAACTAGGACTCAGAGTGTAGTGCCTTCACTGGGGCAGAAACAGCCGTGAGAAGATTACACACAGCACATAGGACAGATGAAAGATAGGACAGATGAAAGATAGGAAAACCAAAATCAGAGCGAACATCCCTTCATAGTTTTCATACTGAAAAAAAAATAATTGACTTCTCTTACTTAGAGTAAATAACAATATTTCTTCATCAAAATAGGGGAGATTGAAATGCTATACTCTGTGCTTCGTGCCCAATAAAAGTCTAAAATGATGCATTTGCAAGAATGGCCATAAAAAGCACTATTAATCACCATGCTGCTCTGACAAGGACATAGGCAAAGTATCAAGTAGAATCTTCAGAGCTAAGCCTTAGAATCAGAGTCACAAGCAAAGCCACCTCTTCTCCATTTTACCTGTAGTCCTGGAGCACAGGTCCACGAGAGGCACACAGGTTATGCCTCATTTCTGGACACAACCACGTCTGTTTCTTTTCCAGTATGCTTCTATTTTTCTTGTCATTAATATTTGTTTTTTTTCCCTTTTATTGAAAATAAAATATTTTCTGATTATAGTTTCTCCTCCCTTTGCTCCTCCCATCTTCCCTTCCATCCAGATCCACTCCCTTTCTGTCTCTCATTAGAAAAGAACTGACTTCTAAGAGATACTAACAAAACATAACAAAGTAAAATAATGCATAAAACAAAAACTATCACATCAAAGTTGGACAAGTCAAAACAACAGGAGAGAAGGAGCCCAAAAGAAGGCATAAGAATCAGAAACCCACTCATTCAACACTCAGGATCCCATAAAACACTAAAGTGGAAAACTATTATACACCAAAGGACATGGTGCAGAGATCCATGTAGGCCCTGTGCTTGCTGCTTTAGTCTCTGTGAGTTCATAGGAATTTTTCTCAGTTGACTTAGAGGGTCTTGAACTCTTGGTGTCCTCCATACTCACTGCCCCTTAACTCCTTCTGCCTCCTCTTCTATAGGCCTCCTTGCACTCTGAAGAGAGGGATTTGAGGGAGACTTCCCATTTAGAGCTGAGTGCTCCAAGGTCCCTCTGGTTGTCAGTGTCTGTATTTGCTCCCATCTGCTGAAGGATGAAGTGTCTGTGATGATGACTGACTAAGGCTCTCATCTAAGAATATAGCAGAATACCAAAAGGAGTCGTTTTATCACAACTCACTTTTTACATAAGTAGTATTTGGTTTTACCCTAGGTTTCTGAGTTATCTAGTCTCAGATGCTCGTGTGAACAACTGTTGGTTCTTGCTTTATCTTATTACATATTATTTTATTTTATTATTATTATCCCTCAGAAGCCTGTTTGTTTTCTCATGGGAGACAGAATAGGAGTGGATTTAGATGTGAAAGAAGGTGGAGAGAAACTGGGAGAAGTAGAGATGTGGGAAATTATATAAATATATATATTTATAAATATATATTTAATATATATAATTATATAATATAATAAGTAGAATATAATATTATATTATAATATATTGTATAATATATAATAATATATAATAATAAATATATATATTTTTTCTTATTGGAAATAGACTTTTCATAAGAAAGAATGTTGAATCTATAATGAAAACAATGTCTTGTAAACTCAGATGTAACGTCATCTTTGAGACAAGGTTAAATCTTATGGTGACTTAGAATTATCTGTGGAGTATCAGTCTCAGGAAAGACCCCTGTGCTCAGATATTTTGATTGTGTTGCTCTCCTTGTGGAGCTCCTCTCCTCTCCAGGTCTTACTATTTCCCTCTCTTTTCATAAGATTCCATGCACTCTGCCCAAAGGTTGGCCATAAGTCTCAACATCTGCTTTAATAGTCTGCAGGGCAGAGCCTTTCAGAGGCCCTCTGTGGCAGGCTCCTAACTTGTTCCCTGTTTTCTCCTTCTTCTGATGTCCATCCTCTTTGCCTTTCTGGATGGTGACTGAGCATTTTAGCCAGAGTCCTCCCTCTTGATTAGTTTAGCATGCATGGAGATGACCTAGAACCCCTGCACAGATGTAGCCCATGACAGTTCAGTCTCCTAGTGGGTTCCATAGTAATGGGAACAGGGACGGCCTCTGACATGAACTGATTGGCCTGCTCTTTGATCACCTCCCACTGATGGGGGAGCAGCCTTACCAGGCCACAGAGGAAAACAGTGCAGCCACTCCTGATGAGACCTAACAGACTAGGATCAGAGGGAAGGAAAAGAAGACCTCTTCTACCAGTGGATTTGGGGAGAGGCATGTGTGGAGAAGGAGGAGGAAGGGAAGGGTTGGGAGGGGAGGAGGGAGGGAACTACAGGGGGATACAAAGTAAATAAAGTGTAATTAATAAAAAAAAATTTTTTAAAGTGTCTGAGGAACAAAAGCGTTCTATGATCGGTCTTTTTAAATAGAATATGTGTCCAAATTGAATGTGTTCAAATAGTAATAATGATGATTCCAAGAGTTTCTCTGAATTTGCTTTGTATGTGAATGAGCATGTGAAAATAGAATTAAACTTGAGAGAGATGAAAACAAGAAGTGGTGTAGAACTGAGACCCTGAGTCTTCTAGGCACCGGCATCCTGACGTGATGTGGTACACCCACAGAGCCTTGCTTTGGCTTTCTGAACAGCTGCCTGCTTGCTCAGGTCTTTTCAGTGTTCATGAACATGAAACAAAGATTTCAGTGTTTTGTTTGTGGGCTTTAATTCACCTGCTCACTTGATAATGCATTTACTCGATACCTACTCTCTACTGGTTAGTAGTCTCTATGTTGAGATCCTATAAATACGTAAACCTTTTCAATTTCTGTATTACTTTTCTAAAATAAAAAGGGGAAAAAAACAATCTGGGTTTTGAAAGTATCTGAACCAATATCGTGATATTGATATATTGTATTCCATGACAGTCTGCATCTTATTTCTTGAGTTTAATGCTTTATTCTAATGTGATTTTATGACTTCCAAAAAGTGTTTTAAAAAGACTTGAACAGGGATTTTTTTTCTGTACTTTTGAATCCCTGTCTCAGATTGTAGAATTGAATTACAAGTCATCAGAAATTACACGTAATTGATCTTAGTCTGACTGTATTAACTGAAGGCCAGGAGTGAACTCTTGCAAATGTGCTTTGCACTTGCATGTGTGTGGTGGTGGGGAGGGCATTTACAAGTGAATTATAGGCTGAACGCCTACCTCTGCAGAAGAGCAGCTAACGACTGTAGGTGTCTGCCCAGTAATGTACAAGATGGCCTGCCTTGGAGGTGAGGACTGTGCACCTTCTAAAATATTACCGGTGGAGTAACATATGATCATTAAATACTTTCTCTTCAAATGTGGATCTTGATCAAAACAATCTCAGGACCATTCTCTGAATTTTATAGATTTTTAAAAATGTAATTCCTCTTAAATTTCATACTAACAGACAAACAGAAACCATCGCATCTAGAAATCGCTTGAGACATAGTGGCAATAAATTCATAGCGCTGGTAACTTTTTGAGATCCCATAGTAAGGATCTACGGGGAATAAAGAGGAATCATTAACAAGGCCACTGACTCATACCATGAGCCATTAGCTTCCTGGTACAGGTTCTGCTCGCAACATCAGTGCAGAAGGTGGCAACAGAATAGAGGAAAGAGAGATTTATTGCCTTCTCTGGAGAATCATACTTCATTCTACTCCAGGGCTCTGTTACAGGACATTCAGTAAGCCCTTTGCTACTTGTGTTCTTCGTGATATGGAAAATTTGAGATATTTTGCTTTAAAAATTGCTCAATTTTATATTCTTTAATTATGTTCATTTACTCCCCAATTTTAAGCACAGATTTCTACAGACACAAATCAGAATCAGGAATTGGATTTCCCTGATGATAGATTTTTTTTCAAATTTTTTATTTAACTTTTATTAATTACACTTTATTCCTTTTGTATCCCCCCATAAGCCCCTCCCTCCTCCCCTCCCGGTCCCACCCTCCCCCCCTTTCTGCATGCATGCCTCTCCCCAAGTCCACTGATAGGGCAGGTCCTCCTCTCCTTCTTTCTGATCTTTTTTTTTTTTTTTTTTTTTTGTTCTTCTCAATGCAGTTTATTCAGGAACCTTGAACAATCTTCTGACCCTGGGGAAAGCCAGCCCACAGCTTAAAATAGCCTCTGGGTAGCCAACCCCAGCGTGCCTCGTGGGCAATGCAGATAGGTCCACATACACGGAAGCAAGCCAGATCCTCAGCCTTAGCCAAATATGGAGTTGTTTGTGACAGAGAGCACTCACCATCGGGAAGGTGGAAGGCAGGAACCAGCTCCATCCTCAAGGTGCGGCACTACGCAGCTCTCGACAGTTCCCCCTTTTTGTTTTAGACGCGTCAGGCAAGAATAGAGGTCTGATCTCTGATATTAGAAATAAATTGGAACTTTGTACCAATGTTCATTTAGGTGTCATCCACCCAAAGAGCATCAGACCCGTCCAATACCTTTTTCTCAGAGGCAGGACCTGGGGCATCAACCCGCATGCAATCAGACATGCTCTTCTCTGGGTTGAAAGCGGCTGACCCTGAGTGCAGTGCTTAGCCTCCCATCCTGAGCGTAACATTTTAGCTTTTTATGGTAGCCAGCCATGCTTGGGGAGACTGTCCTGCTTCAATGGCTGTAAAGGCCTGAATGATCATGGCTGCATTACACTGTTGTGAGACTCTAATCTTGCATATACACCACAGGCAAACCAAGGAGACCAACACCAGAAGGCCTGCTATCGCTCCCATGCCCGCCCATTCCTTCAGATGATTCATGGCTGCAGCAATCCATGATGATACTCCTGTGGCTAGTCCTGAGTCCACTCTGGTAGAATTTGCCGTAACAATGGCCACTCTCAGCTGCTCCATCATAGTATCGAATTCTTCAGTCCAATTACCTAAAATATAGCTAGACAATTGTTTAGACAGATTTGCAGAACGGGAAAAATTCTCATATTGTATGCTAGTGACACAAAGTCCAGCATACTTCCATTGACAGCCAAGTTGAGCGATTTGCCATAGGGTATCAATTTGCTCCTGCATGAGGTCAATCCTCTGATTGAGCACCATCAAGTCTCCTGTTAGTTGAGCATTAATTCCTTTTTGTACATCTAGAGCATGAGCTACATTGGCTAAAAGATTATTTAGGGTCTGAGCAGTCTGCATAGTATGACTCATGGCTAATGCCGTGGTGGTAGCTCCAACAGCTGCCAATGAGATGGCAGTAACAATGGCGGCTGTAATTCCAAGATCCCTTTTCTGTCTGAAGAGAGTCATAGTGTGAGGGGCATCAATGGGCACAGGCACCCAGCGAGGCATGCGAGTAACCAGGACATATCTAAATTCACTAGCATTCCGGCATTGGGCAAAAAAGCAAGTATCGTTACCACAATTACTTGGCTCTATCTGGCTAACAATGAATAGAAATGGGGGTTATAAACAAACAGGTGAGGACTTATAGGAAATATTATGAGAAGCCTTAACCCCCTCGTTGGAATATCCTGCATCAGTTCTAGAACTAGCAGTGGTGGTGTCCGAGGTCTGAGTAGGTTCAGGAGACCATTGCCCCCAGGGGCGAGATGTGCTCCATGTAAATTGACTAACTCCATGTTTTCCTCCACTTTTGAAAGTCATTTAAGGTTCTTAAATTATCTTTTCTTTTTTTTTCTTTTTTTTTAATTTTTCATCAATTACACTTTATTCATTCTGCATCCACCCATAAGCCCTTCCCTCCTCCCCTCCCGATCTCACCCTCCCTCTCCTTTCTGCATTCATGCCACTCCCCAAGTCCACTGCTAGGGGAAGTTCTCCTCTCCTTTCTGATCTTAGTCCATTAGTTCACATCAAAAGTGGCTGCATTGTCCTCTACTATGGCCTGGTAAGGCTGCTCCCCCCAGGGGGAGGTGATTTTATGCTGGCTTTCCAACTGTGTGCATGGATAGTGTTTGATGACAATGCTACAACTTGGCATATTCTTTTTGTAAATGATCAGCAGTTACCTGAATGAATTAAATATTGTGGAAGGATGAAAGCCCCAATACAATATGCAGCATGAGAAACACAGTACAGAGCTCCGAGGTCCTTCAGTAATACATTATTCCAACTCCAGCTCATGTGTCCACTTGCCTCTGCGTGAGTTAAAATATCTGTGTGTGCATGCATGTACAAATGTGCACAGGTTGTGCTCCAAGAACATCTCTAGAGAACACCACTACCAGCTTCCCAAACTGCACAGAGAACAGTGTCAGTCATACACAGCCCTGTCGAGAAACTGATTTTTTTTCTTTTTAGTTTCTTGAGCTTAGTTGAGCATGGTGGTACAGCTTCCCAGCAATGAGTGGCTGGGGCAGGTTGATCTCTGTGAGTTGGAGGACACTATGGTCTACATAGGGAGCATCAGGCCATCTAAGACTTCACATTTTTCTCTAAAACAGAAAATAACAGTTTTAAATAAGAACACCTAGTGACTATTGCATACAAAACAATGAAAATAATGATGGTTAAAATTTAAAGTGGAGGACACCCTGTGAAAGGAAATTAAATACTTCATATATAATAAAAATCTTATGTACATAATCCTTTTTACATGTTTTTATACAGCAAACTGTATTCTCAATTATAACACATGGCTATATTTCCAGATTCAGCCTGTATTTTGGAGTGTGCTTTGAGTAAGATTACTTCAAATGCACCAAGTAGCATGATGCCGTGCTTGGTCTCATGAATGGGACAGTATCATCCATAACCATATGCAGCTACTGGTAAAATTACTTATGACTTAAACACATGACTGAACTGTTTGCTCCATGAGGGCAAGGGTGTCTGCCTGTTTATCCACGGTTAACTGTGTTGTACTTAGGGCATATTGTAAAAATTGTACTTATTCATTAAGTTGTCTACAGAGCAACAAATGTGAAGAATGATATGCAGTTAGAGTTTTGGCATTTCTGATATGAACTAGTTTTGGGCAACATCACAAAAAGAAACAGTTCTACAACCCTGTGTTTGTTTGTTTGTTTGTTTGCTTGCTTGGGCAAAAAGCATCATCAATTACGTCTCCGTAAGAAACAGAAGAAGGCCACCTACATGTATGTGGCTGAGGGGGCTTGACCTTCATATGGGTCACCTGGCAAGTTAAAGGGGAGGGGCTGTTTTTAACATGAACTCTCCTGCTTTTGGATCACACCCCCTGGCAGTGCTGGTTTGCCTGCCCTGAGGAGATGAGAATATGCTCAGTCCTCACATGACTTGATGTGCTGGGGAGGGTTGATGTAGATGGAGGGGACTCCCCCTTTCAGGAGGAAAAGGGAGAATGGAAGAAGGAAGGAGAAAAGGGGCAGACTAAGAGGGGAGGAGGGAAGGGCACTCTCGGGATGTAAATTAAATAAACTGAAATAATAATTAAAAACAAAAAGAAAGAAAAGAAACAGAAGGAGTCATTCTTTCCAGTGCCAAAGTCCCTGGTTGCCAATTCTATATACTCCTAATGGCATGATGCCACTTCATAGCTTCTTGGCACCAGACCTTACCAGACATTTCAGAACACACATACTGCTTATCCAAACTACTGCATCAACAGTGAAAGTAAAATTCAAAAGCTTTATTTCCTCCCACTGATGTCAAACACCTCCAAGAGAACCCAGGAAAACCAATGAGGACCTGCATGTTTATCCCAAGGAAAAGATTTGAAAGACACGATGAATATCTTTGAATTCTTAAATTCTGTCAAAAGAAATTCAATTAGGAGATTTTGTACATCAACAGAAGGCAAAAATATGATTAGAAACACAGCTTCTAAGAACACAGTTTTTTAAAACTAATTTATTATGTATATATTGTTCTATCTTTATTGTGCCTGCAAGCCAGAAGAGGGCACCAGATGTCATCATAGACGGTTGTGAGCCACCATGTGGTTCCTGGGAATTGAACTCAGGACCTCTGGAAGAGTGGCCAGTATTCTTAACCTCTAAGGTATCTCTCCAGCCCCTAAGAACACAGTTTTGACCTCAAAGCTAAAGAAGTGTTCTTAGAGGCTGCAGTCGCCTAGATGAAGAGTGACTTGGAGTCATCAGGGAAGAAGACCTGTGCAGATGCAAGTGTTAGGAGTTTAGTGAAAAAGTTGAAGGAACAGCTTAAGATGACTTAAGTGAAATATTTGGTTCAGTACATTGTTTTAAGACAACGTTTTAAAAAAGTATCTCTATTATATGCTACTGAAATTGGAGATCATGTTAAGATAGACCTCTAAGAAAATAACGTATTTGCAGACACTTCCTAGAACAAAGACAAGATACAGAGAGGGGATAAGAAAAAGGAATCTGGGTGTATCCTTAGAACTGCTACCAAGCCTTGATTATACATGCCAGTACATGCAGGTCTCCTGAATGACATCTAGCAGGGGTGTGAGTTTACAGGCCTCTTTAGTGTGTTCCAGAGAGCTCATGTTGGAGGTGTGGTGAGCCAAGTGGGTGTCCTTGCATGGCCTGTGGGTACAAGCCATTGCGATCCACTCCTTCATGTTTGTCTTACATCCATAGCTACTACTCCCTTCTCTTGTCCTTTGGTGATCCTCCACTAAATGGGGTCTTCAGTTTGTTTTGAAACATGGGACTTTGGTTTTCTCAGAAGTTTTGAGTTGTGGTATAAGATATGCAACAGCTTCTGAATCTCTTTTTTAGCTCCTTAAGAATTTTATGCACATATACAACTATTTTGATCATATTCACCTCTCCACCCCCACAGAACCATCGAACTGTGTCTCTTTCTTAAAAAATAAAATAAACTAATGAGTCCAATTAGATTCACTTGTGATTATTATAAAATTTATCCTTCTGCCCTTTAAATATTAAAAAATATTGAAAGAATTTATACAGTATATTCTGATCAATGTTTCCCCTTTCCAAACTCCTTCTACATCCACCCTGCCTTCCAACCCACCCAGCTCCAAAACCTTTCTTGCTCTCTCTTTAAGCAAATACACAAACAAAACTTTTCAAAAACTAGAATTTAGTAATAAATAAATGATATGAGAAAGACTTACATACAAAGCTCATAAAAACCACAAAATTGGAAACCTTAGTATGTAATCAAACAATCAGTAAAAGTAAAAAAAAAAAAGTTGTTCAAACAGAGCAATATGAGATAAAAAATCTTGTCTGAAAAATTTTTGTACTGGTTTGAAGTTGTGTGTGTGCGTGTGTGTGTGTGTGTGTGTGTGTGTGTATGTGTGTTTGTGAAGCTACTGATACTTAAATTTCTGATGGCTCTTTTAGTACAAAACATTTTTGAGACATTCAGAAGAAGCCATGCATGTTTGCATTCAAAATAAAACCAGAGGTCATGGCCAGAAGTCTGGGCATGTTTGACTTCACATGGTGCTTAAGAGACATGGGTTTTTCTACAAAGTTTAAATCAAAGGTCCTGTGTGCCTGGGAGGGAATCTCACTGGCCTTAAAGAAGTTAAGAACTGGTACAAACATTTCTGTCCACTTCCCAATACCCAGACCCACCAGTATTAATGATTCCACATTCTTAGTGAAAATATGAACAAGTGTAACTTTGGCCTCACCTCCTATGGTGTCCCCAGCCTTCACCGCAACAATTAAGGCAGAACTGAGTACTGTCTACTTTGTACAACTGTGAGATTAGGTCATCCAAGCATACTTCTTGGTAAGGAAAATACTACTGTATCTCAAACACAGTTCATAACAGTACAATCATGACAGCTTTAAAAAAATATGAGAGAAACCATTTAATTCTACACTCTTAGTAATGCAAAATAAAGACTGTTAAAACCCCAAAAGAGCACTTGTTTTCCTAAAGTTGACGTTTCAAGATGCAGTGTGAATTCTAGAAAAGAGTAATTTTAAGACCTTAAGATAATATTTTAAACAAACAATGGCACTAAATGAACTTACATGTGCTTTACTGCAAAGGAAAATAAAAATTGGTAATGATATTCTTCATTACAATTTTGTAAATGATGGCTCTATAGACAGATTTTAGTGAACAAAATTTTTAGCTTATTTTTGAGTGCCTTACCTTAGCTAGATAAACACTTGTACAGGTGAACACTATTCTTCAGTTTATGCAAAGGAACAAAGAATGGACAAAGGATAGAAGGAAACTCATTGCCTTTCTATTGTTTAGCTTCAGTCTCAAAATAATGAAACATGTCTGCACAATACTATCTTAAAACTCTAAGATAAAATATAAGGATTTGCTTGTGAACTATCAAGTTCTTTGTCTATCGATTTTAAATGTTAGCAGGTTTCACATTATGAAAGAGAATTTTAAGAAACAAGGCAATTGCAATTAGAAAGGAGAGACATATCTGAAAACTATGTAGAGATGGCTCGGGTAGGTGTACACTTGGTTTAGAAAGTAAGCACAAACAGTTCATACTCAGCTTTCCAAGAAAGAGTGTGAAATGCGAGAGGTTGATGCATCCCTTTCCTGGAAATGAAAGAAGGATGGAATATTTATAATCTCTGCAGCTTCTTTGAACAGGTGCATAAATAAAAGTTAGCATGTGAGATCACTGTGTAGGCAACGTTGCTAAATTGTTTATTTTTGCTTCAAGCCAGATTCCAAAACTAAATGGTGTTCAGGTCCAACTCTCCATTGTCAACAGCTCAAGAGCTGCAGGTGTAGACCACTGTGCATGGCTACTCTTGGTAGATCTAGATGGAATACCACTTCAGTGTAAAACAGTATCGAAGAGCAAATCTGAGAGGTGACCTCATTTAAATTTATAAATTATAAATCTATAAAATATAAAATATTTTCTCAAAGAAAACTGGCAAAAATCTTGCTTCAGAAAAGAGGACAATATCATCAAAGCAAGGAAATGCCTTGTTTGTCCATGTTTTCCTGAAGCAAGGCTCCTGGAATTGCTACTGCTTTCATTCCTGTTGGTCAATCTTAGCAGTGACTTTGTCAAAGAAAAGGAAAGTATAGGTAGGAATTAGCGAGCAAAATCTAGAATAATGAAATATCTGTTCAATAGTAATCGAGCTAAATTTTACAAGATAGAAATGGATGGCATATACAAATAGCAGAAGGATGTAGAAAGCCTCCTATGTCCTATAATGTGATACCAGGGAACCTGAAACAACTGTCCATTTAAAATAACTGAAGATGGGATGCATGCATCTTCATAAATGCCTTGTAAAGTGCATAAAATCTCTTAGCAAAGCCAAATGAAGAACTGAATATTGCCATCTGTCTTTCATTGCCAGCTTTCGAAATATCAGGTAATTTCAAGCATTAACATTTGTTTCTTGCACTTTCAGTGCTCAGGATATAGCATAAAGTATGGTATTCCTTTCCACTCCAAGAAGTTGCTGAACCATAGCTAAACGCAGACCGACTTCATCCTTTCCCAGAGCACAGTGGTGGATGCCATTTCCCAGCCTCTCTCAGAGTTAGGTTTGTAGGCGTCTTCCATGTGGGTTCTGGGTGAGCTGCCATGAGTGGAGTGCCACGTGCTTCTTGACAGCAGAACCTTGCACATTTGCTCTTTTGGCATACTCTGTGGTGACATGCTGAGGATAGCAGGGTCTCAGTTTGTGCTGACCTAAGGCACAGGCAAGAGCCACCCTGGGGGTCTGTGTTCCTTCATTGTAAGCTCTTACCATTAACTTTCTTTTATTTTTTATTTTTGTTTCACATGAAATATTGAGAGTTGGGAGTCCTTATGATTTTTTTTCATAACTAAAGATTTGGAGAGGGTTTTTCTATTCTTATTTTGTTGCAAAAGTATAGCGTGGGATCAACAGATGACCGAGGATGGAATGCAGTGTTGTTTGTTGGTGAAGTGTGGCACATCAGCTCTCTGGCACTAAAGCACATAACCCTCTGCATAGGCACTTATATAGTTCTGAGTGAATAAATAAACAAAAGAATCCCAAACTACTTTTTTTTCAGCAAATAAAATTCTACTATTACCTGAAGTTCCATTCTCTGCTCTCTGCTATAGCCGTGAATTTAAAGACCAGCTTGCAGGGAATGATTGTTGGATGAATCCCTACACTGCAGCATTGATATGCACATACTCACTAAGTGTTAGAACTGCTGATCACCCTAGTAGTTAAAAAAAATGGCACCACAGAAGCTCATGGATACCTACAGTGGCTCATGGATACCTACAGCTTTAAATTCTGAAGTTTTGTCACCTGTACCTCAGGCCCTAACAAAGCTCTAAGATCTTGACATAAAATATTATTGATTCTACAGCTAACAATGCTTGTGGCTATCACATGCCTTCTTAGTATGGAAGTTACAGATGAACCTTGGCTTTACCTGTTCTAAGTTTTGGGGCCTTTGCCACTCCAGTGCTTAACTATTTGAATATCACTTCTAGAAATCTGACTACACTGTTCAACCACATCTTCTTGCAAAGAATTTATAAATATTTTAGTGTAGCATTGAAGCAGTAATGTATAGTGTATGCATCAAGATGGTAATGAGTGAAAACAAATGTCCATACAGGAATTGATTAAGGAATAAGGCTGTGCTAACCTGGAAGGGAAGATACTTGAGCAAGATGAAATGAGGTTTTTGTCTAATTGGCTTCTACTGTGTATTTGAAAAGTTTTAGAGATATCCCATTACCTTTTTTCTATATTTGTGGCTTCTTAAGGAGTGTGTTGGGTTCATCATCTTCTCTCATCCTTCCTATCAGCATTACCTAGAAAACCAGTTCTCTGTCCTTCTTATTTTGACTCATATTATCTATGAGAATTCTAATGCCCCAGTCTGCCTTCCATGAACATCATTCAAGTAGTGTAGAGCAGAGGATCACTGGCATGACATGACAGTAAAAGAAGAGAACAGTGGTCCAGGAAGAGTTAACAAGCAGTGCTCTTATGTCGATGGCTTTCCAATGGTGCTGGCCTATCCCAAGCCAAGCATGAGTGGAAGACAGGCTCAGAGACCCACTCATCAGAGCTGGCTTATACATTACCACTACATTCAGGCCAAGGCATAGTCATTGCCTTCAGTTATACACTCTGGTGGCCTCACCATGTTCCTGTAGATAGTTCCAATAAGTGTCACTCAGATGGTGCTGGTTAAGCTAATGGGGTCAGTGAACAAAACCAAAAGCCATGAATCTTTGCAAGGGATTGGTAGGTCTGAGTGGGGATAGTCAGTAGGGATGGACAGAGATAAAGGAGGATGGAGAATGCATAAGTACATGGATGAACTTGTCAAACAACAGATGACTTAGTTTTTTAAAAGGGCATGGGAGGTGAAAATGCGGAAAGGCAAAGGCTTGGTGGCAGGGTGATGGACAGGGCACCATGTGTATTTGGATATGAAGCATGAAAGCAAGGGAGGCATTTGGATTAAGCCTGAGGTTCTGGCTTAGACTGCTGGAGCTGTTAACAAGGTGGAGAGAAGCACACAACATTTTCAATAGCTGGAGGGAAGCGGCGGTGTTCTGTTTTACAGCCAAGGTGTTTGAGGGACATGTGGAGGATGCGAGCAGATGCCCGTAGGCTGCTGAGTACATTAGTGTGGAGCAGTGGTGAGTGTTGAGCAGACGAAGTGGGTATGCCGGTTTCAAACTCACCAGCCTGTCAGTGCCGACCTACTAACAGCATACCTGTGGTAACGAAGGCAGGGAGGAGGAGTGAAAACACAGCTGTGGGTTTCGCAAGCCCAGCAGCATAAAGGGTGGTGTCTTGAGGGCGGAGGAAAATGGGATCCAAAGTGAATAAAACTGTACATCATTTGAAGCCCTCTACTCACTGGTGCAAAGGAATCATTGGGTCCCATACTCTCATAGAAGCTTTGCCTGGTTCCTTGAACCCACCCTGTCTGCTGAAGTGAAACTGTATTTCCCAATGAGCCCCAGCTCCTGTGTACCTGGTATTCTCAATAGAGGGTGAAGCTAAGCTTCAAGATACGCCTGTGTATTATACATCCTCCTTATATTCGGGGCTCGCTGTGCTATGTGTGAGACCCAGAACAAGTGAAAACTGTGGGCTTTTCAGCTCAAAGAACAAGAAACAAACACCACCAAAAAAATCATTATCTTTTCTTCCATGGCCGCATCCTCTATTTTCATGTTTCAGACTTTTTTGGTTTGGGCTAGAAATATGGCTAAGCAGATGAAAAGTTGCTAGTTGCACAGTGTGAGTTCAATTTTTGCAACCCACAGTGGAAGGAGAAAATCACACCTGCAAGTTGTCCTGAGTTCTGTGTGCATGCCTTAGAGCATAGGCCCAGATGTGCATCACATCCATCCTCCCCCACAAATGCCAAACTATAAAATTAGGTTTTATTTTGTTTAAAGAATAAACTGTAAGCTGGGAGGTGGATGGCTCACACCTTTAATTACAGACTCCGGAGGGAAAAACAGGCACTTCTCTGTGAGTTCCAGGACCACCAGGACACAGTGAAACCCTGTGTCAAAAGAACAAAGAATAAAAAATAAAATAGTAATCACCTCATCCAACTTCACATACTGAAATACCAATTTTGAATGCAAGAGTGAGGATATTTGCCACTGGTGGATGCGCCAGGGTCTGTCTTCTCACACTCCTCGGCTCCACACATACATGGTTCATATTGGCCAGAGCCACTGCTACAGGCTGTTTTAACTGTCGCCCCCGGAGCATGAGTGTTCTCACAACAACTTCTACCAAAGAATAGCTAAGAATGCCAGATGAGAAGGGATCCACAGCCATGTGAACTTTCTTTCTTGTTTTGGGTTACATTTTTCAGCTAATAGACTGACTAACAGAGTTTCAAAAAACAGATGTAAGAAGAGATATGGTGGAGTTCTTTTATCATGGTGGCACTTGCCTGTGGTCACAGCACTAGGGGTGCAGAGACTGGGGGACTGAACATTCAAGGCCAGCCTGGGTTATGGAGAAAAGTTACTCTCCTACCTTTAACGTAAAACTGGTATGACAGAGTTCCTCAGCCACTTGTCTTTTGGATGGCTTTGTAAATTTTATTTGAGGTTATAATATAAGTACATCATCCTCCCCACTTCCTTTCTGCCCTTCAACCCTTCCCATATACCCTCTGCAACTCTAAGGAATGCCGAGAGGAGAAAAAATAGTCTTCCCCAGGAAAGAACACACCAAAAATTTTTTTAATCCAATACTAAATGGTTACATTGCTTTGTATTTTCAGTTGAATTGCATTTTGGCTCAAATGGCAAGTCTTTCAGTGAGGATGGAGCTGACTTATTCAGCATAAATGAAGGGCTTTGAACTCACTCTGCACTTACTGCCCATAGACTCACCCTGGGACTCTGCAAATAGTACATCAGAGTGACCGATGGTCCTGGAACACTGTCATATTTGCTTGGGTTCATGTTTCATTGTACTTCAAACTTCAGTTTTAAAACTCAGGTTCAAACGTAAAATCACCACAATTTCAAGACAGCAGCAACACAGCATTAAATCAAGCTCAGGGCTTTTCTGAATTTGAGTCACATTCAACTGTGCATCAGTGAAACTGGCCTTGGGTTTGACCTTCTATCCTGTGCCTTCTTCCTCTACTACAGCGCCTCACCTTTGGATGTCCAACATAGACAATTTGAAAAGGCAGCAAGAAATATAAAGACAAGCAATGGGATGGCAGGGGGGAGGGGCTCCTCTTTATTCCTCAGTTGCATGCTTTGTATTACATTTAGCTGTTAAAAACCCCTACATTAGCAGTAAGTATAAACTGCTTCTCCTGTGTCACACGCTCCTCTGCCACACAGCACTTTTGTTAACCTGGCAACAAAAAGAGGCCAACATCGTTGGGTCATTTTATGTCACCTTCATTTCACCTTTTGCAAGGCTTGTTCTTCTGTTAGCCAGTTGGCTACAGAGGGGAAGAAAGCGCTGTGGATCTCCTGCAGCTCCCTGTGTTCTTCCCTTGGTTACTGGGATTCATCCCTGGTGTGTTCCTTCTCTTCCTAGCATAGTTTTGAAATGGACAAAAGCTCCAGCAGTGCCCTTATCTGACAGCACTGCTCTTGCCCCTGCCATGTAGAGATACTGAGGAAGGAAAGGGAGAGGGTTTATTGGGACCAGATATGCCTTCTATAAGTCTCTCCGGATTTTGTTGCATGTTCTTTAATATTTTTCCACATCTGGGTTTCATTTGGGAAAAGTGAGTAACAGCTCGATCCATAGCTTTAAAAACTATTGTTGAGATTTTTACTCAATAGCTCTCCTCATCCTCCTTGGTAGAGTCTGACTGGACATGAGCTCAACCTTTTGTCTAGACTGGTAGTAAGCAAACCTCCAGAATCTACTTATCTCTGTCCCCTAAATTGGGACTTTCTGACTCAAGCCACCACAACCAGCTCCTGTTTGAGCTCTAGGGATCTGAACACAGGTTCTCTTGTCCATCATCCACTTCACCATCTGAGCCATCTCCCCAAAACTAGCTTCCCTTTTTCAATTCTCTAAACGTTTATTCTTAATCATGCAAACTTGTTTCCTACTTTTTGTGATGCCTTTTGTGATGATTACAAGCATAGGCTCATGTATGTTGACACACTTTCCTATATTTTGCTTCGTGACTTTTCTGAAAACTTTGCATTAAAACAGGATGAGACTGCGGGGCATGGCTGCACACGCCTTTTCCAATCCCAGCAGTCAGGAGGCAGTGCCAGAGTATTGCCTTGTTATTGGTCTGCATAATAAGTTCCAAGTCAGCCCTGGCTCAATACAGACATTTAAAAAGAATCAAATGAAACAAATGGCAAATTCAATTCTTTTTATTCTAAGACTTTTTTAAAAGTTTTAACATTAAATGTTAAATGTTTAACATTTAATGTTTTAAATGTTTTAACATTTATTTTTCTGAAATCAACATGCATCTTACGTGCTTGTGTAAACTTAAAATCGTGTTTTATGAATTTATAATGTGAATTGCAGGCAGTACTCTTTTAAAATTGAAGATAAAAGCTAAATCTGGGTTTCCATGAGCCCAGGATGTCATATTTTCAGGTATTACAAGACAAAGCTTATTTTTATCAATGCCTCAGCCATCGGAGAACTGAGCCTTCCATTGAATACTCAAGATATCGGTGCTGTGAAGATGAGCATAGATTTGATTTTTAGACAGACTCCAAAAGTTACCTTCAAAAACCATTCTTCTAGTTTGCTTTGGCACAGAGATTGATTGGCCATTATTTGTTCCAGTAGGGATTGTACTATGCAACGATTTGGCAAAAAATATTTTAATGGTACCATCTGTTTGTGCCATTTATTTGTTTTCTTTTCCCTACTATTGGCAGAATCCGTGTCTATAAAATATATCTTTCAAAATGTGTTTCTTTCTCTAGTAGTTGCCTGATCTCCATCTACAGTGGAGAAGAATGAAATAGCTTGAGGAGATAGATGATTGCATGTCTACTGGAGCAATTACTATAAGATCAATAAGCCTGCCTCTGTAAGGTATTGACTGACAGTTTTTTTTCTGAGTGTCTTATTCTATATACAGTCCATATCCAAGGAAATGCTGGGTCCAGGACTATCTGTAGAACCCAGCAATTCTTCTAAGCAGCTCAAAATTAGCTCATTATAATTAAGTCGATATTTTCAATCCTCTGGTCATTTTCTTATATTGTAGATATGATGCCCATTCATCTGTTTCTAGTGATTTGGAAAAGGATTCGGGAGAAAGAGCCAGCTTTTTTTCATGCACTTCAATTATCTACTTTGTAATTGATTTTCATTGAGGAGACTAAGCTTTAAGACATAGATGCTCGGTTTTTTAATTTCATTATTTTTTTCTAAGTACTTAAAACCAAATAAATAGGATTTTTGTTTTCTTTTTCTTTCCAGGTCTGACTTTCTGTTGATTTTCATGCCCTACTAATGGATTTAGTTTTAGCACACCAAAACACCAAAAATAATGAGCAGACCCCTGAGGGTGGGGCTTACACAGCACAGCCACTCAGCTTACCTACCATCCCTCTCCACCTAATCACCCATGATGGTCTCATTCTATATGCATGCGGACCCTTCTCCGGTGGCGACTAATAAACCCTGTGCTACTCGGCTAATGTGCAGCAATCAGCGTGGGCCACAACTACTCATAGCCAGCACCTGACCGCAGTTCTGAGCTAGTGATTCATTCCTAGGTTTCAGTTCAGGCTTACAGAACCAGAATCTGAATTTTAACAATTGCCCAGGAGTTTGCTACACTCCTCAAACTTTGAAAACAATCTTGGTGTCCAACTAATGACAGCTGCTGACTAATAGCTAGGAAGAAAATCCCCTAACTGCCATAATACCTTAGTATAAAAAAGGACTTATTTGTTGAGGATACAAAGTTCACAGCAGGGCAGCCTCCAGGGAAGCATACGGGCAAAAGGTGAGGCTAAAAGCCTTTCGAACTGCACTAGCATATTAGTCATTTTGTTAGACCTTAGCAAAAGTTCTTCTAACTTTACTGGAAAATGTTGGCACAAAAACACAAACTCCAAGAGTTTCTATTCAGAGACACAGGGACAGAGACTGAGGGGAAGAAAGTCCCTGTCTGTATGTAGTAGAAGTCTGACCTCTTTTACATCAGATCATTTAAGTGCAGCATTACCTTTAACTACTGGCATTAGAACAAAAATCTAATTTTCCAATCTTTAATCATTTATTTGACCTTTTCTGAATTTCTTCACATCTTTCATCATTATGAGAACTTGAAAATGGGCATACATGGTTCACTCTGTTCATAATGGAGGCTTTGATTAATATTTATCATGAGGAAAGGATTTGAGATTGCAGCTCCTGTAGCATTCGTGTCCTGTGGTTTTTCATCAGCATCTCTCATACTTCTTCAGTAACCGTGTATATGCATGCTTATATATTTCTACATATCGACTACTGATGAGGATGCATATGGTCCTTAAAACACATTTTGAAAACAAATCGAGTTAAACAGACACTGGAGAGGAGAGAAAGAGAAAGAGAAAGAAAGAAAGAAAGAAAGCAAGCAAGCAAGAAAGAAAGAAAGAAAGAAAGAAAGAAAGAAAGAAAGAAAGAAAGAAAGAAAGAAAGAAAGAAAGAAAAAGATCTATGTACCATACTTTTTGTGACTCAGTTTCTTGTGTCTCCATTTTCAGTTTTCCTTGTGTGGTGCATTGACAGAGAATAGTTCATATACACTCATTTGTTTGCCTGTATGGTTTCCAGTTAGTGGAACTGTTTGGGGTGAACTAAGAGAAGTGGCCTTGATAGAATCAGTATGTCACTGGGAGTGGGTTTTAAGATTTCAAAAAGCCATACCAGGCTCAGTCTCTCTCTCTCTCTCTCTCTCTCTCTCTCTCTCTCTCTCTCTCTCTCTCTCTC
>REGO01000231.1:2330329-2355206 GCA_010120015.1 Rhombomys opimus | reverse complement strand
TCTCTCTCTCTCTCTCTCTCTCTCTCTCTCTCTCTCTCTCTCTCTCTCTCTCTCTCTCCCTCTTCCTGAGTCCTCATGTAAAGATCTTGCCTACTGCTCCAATGCCATGCAAGTCTGCTTCCCACCATGGTGGTCATGGATGAACCCTCTAGAAGTGTAATTAAATACTTTCTTTTATAGGAATTGCTTTGCTCATAGTGTCTGAGCACAGCAATAAAACAGTAACTAAGACGCTTTGTAAAATTTTAGTTTAAAAGTTACAATAAATTCTCTATTACTTTGAAATTTCACTAGAATTAAATGTTCTTTCTAAAGTTAAAGTCATATTTAGATTAGAATCCTTTTTTCTACATTCTGCCTTTGTTTTATGGACTTTTTTTTTTACTGTAACAGCAATTTAGTCAGCTCCTAAACTATCATGCAAAACTAATCCTTGCAACATTTCTTGTAATTCTATTAGCACTTCTTTGGAACTAGCCAGCAGAGGTATTTTCTCAAACTATGAACAGAATTTTTTTTCTTTATTCATTACACTTTACTCACTTTATATTCCCCCCCCCCCGATGGTTCCCTCCCTCCTCTGGTCCCAATCCCTCCCTTCCTCCACCCTCTACATGCATGCCCCTCCCCAAGTCCACTGATAGGGGAGGACTTTTTTTCCTTCCTTCCTGAGTCAATTAGGTCTCATCAAGAGTGGCTGCCTTGGCAAATGGTGGGATCTAGAAAAGATCATTCTGAGTGAAGTATACCAGAAGGAGAAAGACAAACATGGAATATACTCGCTTATATAGACCTAAAAGATAGGATAAACATAATGAAATCTATACACCTAAAGAAGATAATCAAGAAAGCAGACACGGGGTATGATGATCTATCCGAATTTAGAAAGACAAATGGGATATGCATTGAACGTATGACAGGAGTCTACCACAGAAAGCATCTGAAAGACTCTACCTAGCAGTGTTCCAAAGTAGATACTAAGACTCATAACCAAACCTTCAGCAGAGTGCAGGGAATCATATGAAAGAAGGGGAGTTTGATGTGGAAAGGATAGGAGCTCCACAAGGACCAAACATTTCTGGGCACAGGGTCATTTCTGAGATGGACCATGAGAGGATAAAACCTAGAACCTCTGCTCGGATGTGACCCGTGATAGCTCAGTAATCAATTGGTTTCCCATAGTAAGGGGAACAAGGACTATTTCTAACAGGAACTCAATGACTGGCTCTTTGACCTCCCCACCTCACAAGGGAGGAGCAGTACTGTTAGGCCACAGAGGAGGACTTTGCAGACAGTCCTGAAAATACCTGACAAAAGGGAGTCGTACAAAAGGGGAGGAGGTCCTCCCCTATCAGTAGACTTGGAAAGGGGCAGGGAGGAGATGAGGTAGGGAGGGTGGGATTGGGGAGGGAATGAGGCATACAGCTGGGATACAGAATTAACAAAATGTAACTAATGAGAAAAATAAAATTAAAAAAAAAAAGAGTGGCTGCCTTGTCTTCTTCTGTGGCCTGGTAATGCTGCTTCCCCCTCAGGGGGAGGTAAGAAAACATACCACATTCAGTTTCAGAAAAAACTTTCTATTCTGTCTCAATTCAGAGATTACATTTCTGAGTCCTCCTGAATTAAAAAAAAATCCTAGGCAGACTGATAAAGAAATAATTTTATCCAAACTGTTGAGCAGTCATTACATGTTTGTAGCTTAATATACATTTATTCACTTACTTATATCCATCTGAAATTATGGTTTAAATTAATCATTACTTACTGTAGTTCCTTTCTCTTAGTTACATAGATACTCTTTCAAATTAAGTGTACTAACTGATTACATATTAGTTTTGATGGTTTTGATATTTAATAATGACATATATGTGGTAAAGAAATAAAATTCTTATGTTCAATGGCCTCTCTTGTGTTGTCTATGTATGATTTTGTGTATTTGTATATTTTTAACTTAATATGATAACCTTTAAAAATGTTTTTCTAGACTTACAGACCCTGTTATTTATCGCGATACATCCGAACACTTAGTTTATCATCTGTAACTGTGTGTTACTTTTCCTGGGTGGATACTCAGCAAAACATACTTATCTCCAAAAGGGCAACAATAAACCACACACACACTTCTGTCCAAGCAAGTTTTGGTAAGCCACCAACATTAGGTTTCCTACGGAAACATGGATAAGAAATTACAGGGGCATAAGACAGCATATAGAATCACCTGGGAGATGAGCCTCTCTAGCTGTGCTTGCAGAACGCCATCTTGATTAGCATAACTGACGCTGAAAGGGACCATTCACTAGAATCCTCAGGTATCTAAAAGGAGGCTACAAACCGATTGTTTTGCCCTCTGCTCCCTGGTTGTGTACATGCTGTGGCCAACTGCTTCACACCACTGCTGCCTTAAATTCCCCACCATGATGGACTGTGCCTTGAACTGGGACCTAAAATAAACTTTTCTTCTCTAAGTTGTTCCTGTCCAAGTATTTTATCACTGTGAGAGGAAAAAGAATGAAATGCAAAATGACTCCCAGCTATCACTAAAAGCCTACTGCAGCCAATGTTCTACCTCCTCTGTGCTCTAACACATCACCAGACCATGTAAAGGAGGAGAAGACTGTGCAGCCATGGGAGTGGGGCCAACAAAAGGGACTGGAGGCGGCAATCTCAGGTCATACAGTGTGGGGACACTTCCTAACCTGCCTCTGTGAGGAAATGTTAGAGACATGACACCCTTTGTCCTGGCTGGGGGTCATGCAGATAATCATAGCTTACTCTGATATCAAAATGGCAGTGGCCATGTCAGGTCAGACACAGGGTTAAATTGGAAATATATACTATGTTATTGTTGTGTTAAATTATATTATTCTTTTACATATGATATTATTTATAAAAGGGTGTTAATATATCAGTTTTATCTATTGTGCTTAAGATTCCCTTTAGTGTTCCTTTGGATGGTAAAATGCACTATCTAGAAAAGCTTATGCCAGAAAGAGCGACGCCTTTACAAACAGTGACAAAGAAGGAACAACTCAGGAGGAAATATGAAGAAGTATATCTTCATCATGGCCAGATTTAAAAACAAAACAAAACAAAAACCTGATGGAATGAATACTCCTGAGTCAAGATGAACAACTCAGGACACAGCTGAAGAGTGTATAGAGCTGAAATAAAGAGACAAGGGAACGGTGGCTGTTCGTACTGCTCCGCACAGTGACCAGTTCACCACAGCCTCCCGACTCCTCCCACATTCTTCCATGTTCCTCCACAGCCTCCCGTGGTCTCACTAAGTCTCCCAAGTTGGAGCTTCTTTTTTTTCTAAATTTGCTTTAAATAAATCTAAGAAATATTTTTAAGCAAAAAATACTATATGGTTGAAATATATACACTGTCTTGAGGATATAGAGATTTATTATAGACATACATCTTAAAATTTACATTAAAACTTTTCAAACAAAATGTGCTGTTTAAATACATAGAGTGTATATTAAAGGCCCTAAAATGAGATTAAATTTCCCCAGTGAAGGATCTTTTATAGGAATTCTTTCAAGAATTAACTGAAACAGATTAAAATATCAATATTGGCTATTTCAAGATATGAAGATTATACTTTTTTATTTCTTTCGTAAGAAAGATTGAGAAAAATATTTTTAATTAATTAATTTTAAATTCACTTTATATCCTTGTTGTAGCCCCATCCCTCCTCCCCTGACAGTCCCACTCTCTCTTCTTTATCCCTAGCCTGTTCCTCAGAAAAGGGGAGCTTCCTTTCCTATCCAACATAGTTCATCAAGTTGCTTAAGGACTGAGCATGTCCTCTTTCCCTGTAGCCTGTTAAGGCAGTCCCACCAGCGGGAAGTGAGCGAAAAGCTGGCAAGTAAATCCTTGTCCAATGTAGTCCCCACTTCCCTCTCTCGGGGACCCACATGAAGCCTAAGCTATCCATCTGCTACACCTTTGTAGGGCACCTAGGTCCAGTCCATGTACTATCTTTGGTTGATGCTTCAGTCACCACAGGCTTCTCTAGGTCCTGGTTAGTTGGCCCTGTTAGTCTTCTTGTGGAGCTCCTGTCACCTCCAGGTCTTTTACTCTTTCTTCCCACTTTCCACAAGATTCCCTAAGCATTGCCCAGTTGTTGGTTGTGAGTCTCAGCATGTGTTTTGAGGCACAGCTAGGTATAGCCTCTGAGAGGACAACTTTGTCAGGAACCTTCTGCAAGCTTCACATTGTACTGTTCTAGTGTCAGAGATTGGCACTGTCCCAAAAGGTAAGTCTTTGGTTTGGTAAGGCATTGGTTGGATATTCCTTCATCTGTTTAACCTGCTTTATCTGTACTCCTGCACATCTTGTAGGCCTGGTAAATTCTGGGTTGAAGTTTTTGTTTGTGGTTCGGAGTTTCCCTTCTTCTACTAGGAGGCTAGTCTTCTTAGAAGGTGTCCTCTTCAGTTTCTATGGCCTCTGATACTAGGAGTCTCTGCTTGAGTTCCCCTCATATCCTCCCAGGAGCCTTTCCTGACTTAGGTTTCCAGCTTGTCACAGAGATACCCCCACCCTCCATTTCTCTTTTTCTCTGCAGGCTTTCTGTCTTCTTGCCCTTGCTCTCCGCAGGTCTGATCTCCACCCTTTTAACAATCTGTGTCCCCTCTCCTACTTTATTCCCTCTCTTCAGCCACTACCTCTGTCTATTCTATCGCACCTTCCAAGTAAGATTTATGCATGTTCCTTTGTGTCCTACTTGTTGCTTATCTTTTTTTTTTTGGGTCTGTGAATTTTAGTATGTTTATCCTGTACTGTATATGTGTATATAAGTGAGAACACATCATGTGTGCCTTTCTGAATCTGTGTTACCTCACTCAGGATGATCTCTTCTAGTTCCATCCATTTGCCTGCAAATTCCTTGATTTCTTTGTTTTTAGTAGCTGAGTAGTATTCCATTGCGTAAATGTGCCACAGTTTCTTCATTCATTCTTCCATTGAGGGACATCTGGATTGTTTCTAGATTCTGGGATTACAAAGAAATCAAACACCTATAAACAAAATAACCCAATTTAAAAATGGGGCACAGAACTAAGCAGAGAACTTTCAACAGATTAATCTCAAGTGGCTGAGAAACACTTAAAGAAATGCTCAACTTCCTTAGTCATCAGGGAAATGCAAATCAAAACAACTCTGAGATTCCATCTCACACCAATCAGAATGGCTAAGCTCAACATCTCAAGCAACAGCAGATGCTGGCTGGTGAGGGTATAGAGAAGAGGAAACACTCCTCCATTGCTAGTGGGAGTGTAAACTTGTACAACCACTTTGTAAATCAAGATGAAGCCTTAGTATGCTTTAGATTGTAAGAGGTGAAATCCTAATATTCCTAAGAACAAGGTGGACAAATTAGAAAAAAAGATGAGTGGGTGGGGGATGGAGTTGAGGAGGGAACAGACAATAAGGACAATGTAGCAGAAATGAGAAATGGCTAAGAGGCACAAAAAACCTTTTAAATACAACATTCTGACCAAACTAACATTTTTCTGACACCATAACAATTAAGAGTACATCAGATGGATTTGTATGACTCAGGTTTGCAGTACTGCGCAGTGACAGAAGGAAAGGTTCCACATTTTACTGATAGACAAACTAAGATCAGAATGGTAACACACCTCATGACTTGAAATATTTTAATGAAATTGAGATATTCATAAAATATGCAATTTTCTTTTAATTTAGGAATAAAATTGGGGCCTTTAAAAATGTATGCTTCTCTGACTATCCCCTTCTCAATTAGTCTAGAAATAAGGTTATAGAGAAGTCAGATTTTATTATAGTCTTTGTTGACTTTTTTATAAAATTAAGGTGAGGTTGGGGGAGAAGGGTATCAGTTATATCTGAGCAATGGATTGAGCACCAGAAGAAATGAAGTGAAAACCTCATTTTTTCCATGAGTTTTCCAGAGAGTGACTTGTGTGTAACCAGACAGAGGCTGGCTGCTGGACTCCAGTGTGTGCCGAGTTGCTGTTGCTTTGTTTCTTGAAATAGCATATCTGGACGGCAGGTGCCCAGTCCTTTTGTAGAGATACAGTGTAATGTAAGATGGATAGAGTGGTTGGTGTTGTTTCACACACCAGTGTCCTTGTTCTTGTCTAGCAAAATAACTCCGGGGCAAATATTTCAACATCTCTGAAGGAATTTTCTCCATACACAAAGTGGAGGTAACAGTGTCATTTGAGTGATTAAGGGAGGTAACTCATGAAGAGGATTAACATACTTCCTAATATACAAGAAGGAGACATTACAACAGACATTGAAGAAATTCAAAGAATCATAGAGCCAGACTTTAGACATGTATATTCTACCAAACTAAGACAATAGGTGAAGCTCTAGATAAACAAGGCCTACCAAAAGCCAAATCAAGACTAAGTAAGCAAGTTAAATAGGTCTTTGACATCCAGTGATACAGAATTGGGAATTATTCCCTCTCCCCCTGAAAAGCACATGGTCAGATTGATTCAGTGAAGAATTCTACCAGACCTGAAAAAAAAAAAAGCTAATGCCAATATTTTTCAAATATTCTATAAAATGTAAAATTGAAAAGGAAAGAACATCTTCAATTTCTTTTAATGAAGCTGGTATCACCCTGATACTACAGGCCCAACAACAGAAAATTATAGACCAATATTTCTGAGGAACACAAACATAAAAATTCTAAATTAAATACTTGCAAACTGAATTCAAGAGTACGTGAAGCCAAGATTAAGTTGGCTTTATTCCAAAGATGTTATAGTAGTTCAACATATGCAAAGCAAGAAGTGTAATCCATTACATAAATAGACTCAAAAGAAATAAACCACATGATCAGCTCATTAGATACAGAAAAGACCTTTAACAAAACCTAACATACCTTTATGATAGAAGTACTAGAAAATCTATGTCTTAGTTAGGGTTTCTATTACTACAATGAAGCATCAACACCAAAACAACTTGTGGTGCAAAGGTTTTAACTGGCTTATAGTTCCATATTGCTCTTCATCATCGAGGGAAATCTGGACAGGAACTCAGGGCAGGAACCTGGAGGCAGGAGCTGATGCAGAAGCCATGGAGAAGCATTGCATCCTGGCTTGTTTGTTTAGCCTACTTTCTTTTTTATAATTAATTAATTTATTTATTTATTTTTATTAATTACAGTTGATTCACTTTGTATCCCAACTGTAGCCCCCTCCTTCATTCCTTCCCAATCTCAACCTCCTTCCTTCTCCTCCCATGTCTCTCTCCATGTCCATTGATAGGGGAGGTCCTCCCCCCTTTCCATCTGACCCTAACCTATCAGGTCTCATCAGGACTGCTGCATTGTCTTCCTCTCTGGTCTGGTAAAGCTGCATCCCCCCTCAGGGGGAGATGATCAAAGAGTATACCCTACTTTCTTATAGAACTCAGGAATATCAGCCCAGGGGTAGCCTCCCCACACACACAATGGGCTAGACACTCCCCCATCAATCACTAATTAAGAAAATAAGCTACAGGCTTTCTAATAGCTCTATCTTATTTAGACATTTTTGTAATTGAGGCTTCCTCTTCTCTAGTGATTCTACCCTGTATCAAGTTGACATAAAAAATAGTACAATCTACAAATACTTTGGGATACATCTCAACAAAATAAAAACAGTAGATAGCAAGTGTATGGTCAACTACTAAATGAGCAGAAAACCTCAAAACAGTTTTACCATTTTAGAAATAAGACATTGATATCTACCTCTTCCTATTCTATACTGTACTTGAAATTCTAAATAGGGCAATAAGAAAACTGAAAGAGATGAAAAGAGTGCCCAGAGGGAAGGAAAAAGTCCAAGGATTTCCATTTGCAGATGATATGATTCTATACATAAAAGATTCTAATTGG
Source organism: Rhombomys opimus (assembly GCA_010120015.1). Taxonomy (NCBI): domain Eukaryota; kingdom Metazoa; phylum Chordata; class Mammalia; order Rodentia; family Muridae; genus Rhombomys; species Rhombomys opimus. The sequence goes on along the minus strand of REGO01000231.1, from coordinate 2,347,321 downwards.
CACCAGACATCTTCTGCAACTGATAAATACATTCAACAAATTATTAGGATACAAATTTACCCCACAAATATTGTTAACTTCTTATTGACAACCATACCAAGATAGAAATCATGGGAATGATTTTAGTTACAATAGACACCAGAAGTTGGAAACATCCCCATAGTCACACTCACTGGGAAGCTTCCTCTTCATTTTTATTCTGCACTTCAAACCTTACTGTGTAGAGTAACCTATAAACCTTTCTCTAGGGAGCTACTGACATTTGATGCTTCTGGGACAGTGACAGTGAGTTTCTTTAAGGTTGTGATCCAGGTGGGTTGACAACTCTTCAGTGAAGGCCGTACACCCAAGAGTATATGGGCAGCATAAACACTACTTGATAGAAAAAAAAGACAAAAAGTTTGATGTAGAGAAGAGGAAATATAACATGGAGGATCTGGGAGAAGGCTGAATATGATCAAAACACGTTAAACAAAATTCTCAAAAACTAATAAAATGAGAAACGATATAAAAGATATAAAAAGCATGGCAAAATTTTAAAGCATGTACAAAGAATATAAACTATTTTTAGTTTCCCACTTCTAAATTATCTAAGAAGATGGTAATACAAATTTCGGCAAGTCTCTGAGAGGTGGCAGCTCACAACAGAGATAGAAAAGGGAAATTGAGCGAAGAGTGTAGTTGTGGGTGGATGTCATCTCTGATACTTCTGACTGAAAACAGGAGAAGAAAGACGAAAACAGATCTGACTTCAAGATCTAGGCATTCTAGGACTATAGTAGGTAGACTTAAGACACAGAGGACTTAAAAGAGAGGAATTCTAGAATCCACGTAGGGACTGGAATTTATTTACCTACACTAATAATTTTGAGATTATAATTATATCATTTCCCCCTTCATTTTCTCACCAACCTCCCCCATGTACAACAGCCCCTGATTCCTATTCAAATATATATCCTCTTTTACTTTGTGTGTATGTTTGAATACACACACTAATACAAAAATACAACTTGATTAGTCTGTGTAATGTTACTTATATGTATCTTTTCAGAGCTGACCATTTGGTGCTGGATAACCAATTGGTTTGCTCTTCCCTGGAGAAGTCTATTGGAACCATCCTTTTTAATATCATATTTAAGCAGCTTTGTTGCTAAGTTTATAACAATGTAGCTTCTGACATTTCTAGGAACACAGTCTCACAGCAAACTTCTTAAAAATACCTATAATACAAACTTGAAATGAAATTTTACCATTTTGGGCTGCCAATTTTCTTCATCAGAGTCAAACTATCAAAAAATCCCGACAAAGGCATGAGGACCCCTCTTCTGAGTTGTTAGGGTTGTCCAAGAGACTTCCAAAATTTTGTAGGTCATTGGTATTGCCCTTGGTTGCTCCTGAGAGGTAGAAGGTAAGTCCATATTGCTAAAAACTTGATGTACTTCTGACATATGACTCTGAGTATCTGAGCTGGATCTGACCTAAAAACCTTCTCCCTGACTACTAACCATGACACCATAAAAAAACCACATGGCTTCCAAAGGAGAAAGAGAGTGACAGCCCTAGCAAGCCATAATGCCCAAGAATCACAACAGCCTGGCACAACAACCTAAAGGTCAAATAGAGTTACCTTCCCTCTTTCTTATAACAATAAAGAGGGAAATCTAAATTATGAGGGGAGGTTGTTCAAGAGAGCAAAATACACCTTGGAATCTCCCTGAACCTGTTGCTTAGATTCCCAAGGAGTCTGACTACAGGGAAGCACCAAAGGAAAAGGTATAAAACTGCTAGATTTTAGCTGATTCTAAGACTCAGTCAGTGTCTCTCTCTCTCTCCTATTCTCTTTTACTTTTCCTCTCTGTCCCTTCTTCCCTCCATCTGTTGTGTCTGATTGGCGAGCCCCCAAAAGAACACCAGGAGTTGAGTCTTTTCTAAAGCACATGACAATCTTTTTATTTACAAGCTATAGCTTGGGCTCATACACCCTTACCACCATAGCATTTGAGAGTGGAGAGCCTCATGCTCCAGTTAGGTGGGTGATTTAAAGAGTCTGGTTCCTCCCAGTGCTCCCAAAGCAGGGAGATGCCTGCCTGGTAAATGTCTATTAGTTGAAACACAAAAAGGGATGTTGCATTTTTAATTGATTGGCTATAGGAAGGTCCCCCAAACCGTTAATGGTCTGTTTCCCCTTGTTTGGCTGTTCTCGGGTTTCCTAGCAACTGTATTTCTAGTGGGCAAGAAAAGAATGCAGAAAGGCTGGTTCTTCTGCAGGCGGCTGGACATTTCTCCACCTCTCTGGCTTTTGTTCAGGCTTGTGCTTTAAACTTTAAACCAATACCCCAAAAAACTAATTTTTAATTCTTTGGTCTCTCTCAGCCCTCCTTATTTTGCTCCCTGCTTCTCCTTCTCCCCCTCCTTGTCTCTCTCTCAGTCTAAGCTGACCCCACATATCTATGCAAGAAGCCTAAAAGGAAAGACCATTCCAGAATCTAAAGAATGTCCTTTAATTAAAACTGCAGTGCTTGCTAAAACTTTCAAGGTTGATAGACTGTAAATCCCATCTCTGAGAGCCAAAGACAGGAAGTAGAACCCTCAACACTTAAAATTAGAAAGACATCATTGGTGTTTGGGCATTTACTCAGCAAATATTGTACTGAATATCTGCACTGTTATAACACCAGCAGTAGAAGAAAAAGAAAAATTAAAGATAGATAGATAGATAGATAGATAGATAGATAGATATCTTAAAGTGCTTAAACGTGCGGTATAATTACAAAACATAGCCCTGTGTTATATAACAATGGTATCTTGCAGTTGACATCAGCAAATGAAAAGTAAGTGGAAACAGCTCAGGGTGCATATTTAATGATTGCCCCTGTTGGCGAGGACAGATTGGAATCACATATGAATAAAGACGAACTCGGGAAATCTTCTAATGTTTAACAAAAAAATGGTAGAAAAACTTGAGAATTAACCATCTATATTTTCTTAAACCATTGCAAATAATAAAAAGAAAAGCAGTTGAAGTACCCAATGCAGAACCCCACTCCCTTCAGTGGGGTACAGCAGATGAGGGAAAGAAAAGCAATGGCTCAAAACAGATGCTGAGACTCAGAGCCAAACATTGGGCAGAAAGCAGAGAGCCTTGTGGAAGAGGTAAGGGAGGATAGAAGGACCCAGAGGGGTCAGGGGCCGCACAAGCCCAAAAAAACTAACTAACTTGGGCCCAGGGAAGCTTGCAAACACTGAAGCAACAACCAAGGACCATGCACAGACTGGACCTAGACCCTCTGCATAGATGTAGCTGATGGGCAGCTTGGTCCTCATGTGACATCCCTAGTAAGGGAAACGGGGGTTGCGGGGGAAGAGATGGGAGGGGCTGCTTCTGACAAGAACTTTGTTTCATGCTTTTTGATCACGTCTCCCTGGCAGGACTGCTTTCTCAGGCCACCTTGGAAGAGGATGTAGTTTGTGCCGATGCAACTTGATATGCTGGGGTGGGTTAGAGGGGGTTCCCTTTTTCTGAGGGATAAGGGTGGGTATAGGAGGAAGAAGGAGGGAGGATAGAACTGAGAAGAGAGAAGGGAGGGGTCTACGATTGGGATGTAAAGTGAATAGCTAAATGATTTTTTTTTAAAGAGTGATTTTTCTTGTCAACAGGAGAGCAGGCTAAGGATATTTGCTTGGGGTAATACCTGTGAAATGCTCTCAGCATGATGTCCTAGCCAAGATACTATAACCTGCCCTGTCAAGCACATAACATGCCAGCCAGGAACTGTCTGGAGTATAAAGTGAACATTTTGTAGAATTCAACCCTGGCTGCTTTATGAGGTTAGGAGGTTCAGAAGCCTTATTTCGTAGCCTGATCTCTTCTGACCTGTTGTGCTTGTTTTACATGTGAAGGGGGATCTGAAAGCTGCCAGCATGACTCATCTTCTCTGCTTCTTTGAGCATTTTCCTTGTCTGAATCCTCCAATGTATTACACGGTTAATAGTGAGTAAGATCTCCTATTCGAACGCATCAGGTTTTACAATAAAATCAAGTGTGTTGGTGCATAGGTTGGTATAGCACAGGATTTATGTGGATTACAGAAAATGAATCCTAGTTATAAGATTCAAATTTGGTGTCAGATAAGCAGGAAGAGGGCAGAGCATGGCAAATATTTTACTAACCTGTTTGCTAATTTTACTAATAAGTGTGTAAAGTCATTGTTTAGATGTATTTAGAGCTGGGGTCAACCCGCCATAAAATGTGACTGATTTGGTGAAATGCTAGTTAGACTGAGTCTTGCTTACCTCTACTCTCCCATCTCTATGGAAATACGACCGTAGAGAGTTGCTGTTGTGAACTTTTTTTTTATTGCTGTTTTATTTGGAGAATATTTTTCCCATTTTTTAATTTTTTTTTTCATTTTTAAAAACGTTTAGCTGATGTTCATACAGGAGCGAATACTTAGAACTATGCCATTAAAGGAAAGAAGCTCTGTAGGAGAGGGTGTTTGCTTGCAGAGCTGTGGCGTATGGTCCTTTTACTCTTTGCTGGAAAAGTAGAATCAAGACTCCCCAAGGGTTTAAGTTGTATCTTCTGGTACTGTGGGTGTAGGACAGTTCTGTGTTACTCTGAGTGCAAAATACTTTGTATCTGTTTTACAATGTAGTAATGATAGTGTTTTATCAGACTTTACTATAATGATGTTACATTACAATAGTTTCTATCAAGTGATGACTGAGGATCTAAAAAAATAAAATTGTAGTTACTACAACAGTAATGAACTTCAGTGTTTTTCTGGAAGAATTTTGTGCTTGTTTTTGTCACTAGTGTATTTTAAACAAATATTCTTAGAGAAATTCACACATTTATACAATGTATTTTGATCATATCCATCCCTTACTCTCCTTTCCAACTCTTCCTGAGTCTACCAACTGCCATATCCCTTTCAATTTCATGTTCCCAGTCCAATTTGTACTTCCCACTTGTATATGAGTGAGAGGCCATTCATGAGGCAACCTATTAAAGATTAGACCCCTGAAGAAACCTGACTGAACCCTGATCCAACAGTTCCAACTGTGAAGAGCTGGTCATCTAAGGTTGGGTATGAGCTCCCTTAATGATGGCATGCTAACTGATCTTTTCTTATACTTGTGGAGGCAACCACAGCTACGGAATTCCCAAGTGCATTGGCCTTGTCTTGTCTTGAAGACACTGTTTCATAATACTCTTTCCTAACTTCCGGCTCTTAACCATATTTCTGTCCCCTATTCTGTCATGTACAGGTGGAGGGGTGTCATGTAAATGTTTCATTGAATTGCTTATTCTCTGCACTTTGACCAGTTGTATCTGTATTAACTACCATTCATTTGTTGTTGTTTTTTCATTGCCTTTTTTAAAGTTTTTATAATGAGGACTGAGAGCTACATTAATCTGAGGGTATAATGATAAGTAATTTGGAATAGTGTGACACTTTCCTTCCAAGGGCCTTTGACCATCCCAGCCACAGGTCCTTTACCAGGTTTAGCTTGGTCTAGTTTTAGGAGAGAATGCCAGTGTCTCTATAGTTTTGCTCAGATATCTGTAGATTCTGGAAAATCTGATGCTGCTACTGTTGCACAACATACAGTTATTTTTGTTATATAAATATAAATATATTTATATTTATAATTGGAGTATATAGAAATTTAATTGTGCTATCAACTTAGGGGGAAAAACCTACCCAGTTTACTCCATTGAGTCGGCATTGTACAGAAATTAACTATACTGGTCTAGAAATGATAAACTTATTGTTTTTATATTTGTCTATGGGTAATACATTGTGCAAAGTTTTTAAGGTATTAATCTGTACAGACTTAATTAAAGAAACTACTGAAGTATTCTCTAACTAATGAAGAAATCATATATGTGTTTCAAAGGAGATGAAGTGGAAATAAGAGAAAGGAGAGAGAAAATTACACTAGGCAGGAAATATAAAATTTTACTTGATTCAAGGTTTTTTTCCCCACTGAGGCACACTAAGAAATTTTATTGTTTTCTGTTTCTTTAGAAGAAATTCTATGGTTCTCTTAAAATGCAGTTGAATTACTTTAATGAGAAAGATTCATACTCAAGAAGCACCCCTTCCTCATTGATGGTTCTGATTGTTTAACAGTTACATGGAGACAGATATGTTTCCAAACAGAGCTGTCTAGGTAATACTAATTTCCTTTTTCTTTGTTCTTTCTTTCTTTCTTTCTTTCTTTCTTTCTTTCTTTCTTTCTTTCTTTCTTTCTTTCTTTCTTTCCTTCTTTTTTGCATTAACAGTGACTATAAAATCTATTTCTTAGTTTTTGTCTTTTAATTCTTTTAGTAGTTCTCCACAATAGTTGTTGGAAACCATTTTCACCTTAAGTATGCCTGTCTAAATGTGCTCAAGTTTGGGAATGGTCCTCTTTTGAAAATACATGTGATTTTTTTTTCCTACACCACTATAAACAATAGCAGATGAAATGGAAAGAAATGAATACATTGAAGAGGAGAAGCCTGTAGATTAAAACAGATTTTAAAAATATTATCCCATATGTCTTATCTGTATATTGATTCAAATAAGATGCAAAAATAACTCTGTATGAGTGATGAGTTATCCAATAACTACCACATTTATTGAAAGTGTAATGTTTAGGAACTGTGTATGTGTGTGTGTTTATGTGGTATGTACACATGTATGTGGGTATGTGAAGACAGAACAGCATCAAATATCATTTCTAAGGTACAGTCCACCTTTTTGTTCTTTGAGGCAGAGTTTCTCATTTCTCTGAAACTTGTCTTGTTGGCAAGGCTGGCAGGTCAGTGAGTCCCAGCGATTGTCCTGTCCATGCCATGTTTTCTGTTTGTGTGTGTGTGTGTGTGTGTGTGTGTATGTGTTTGTTTGTTTGTTTGTGTGTGTGTGTTTGTTGTTTCCGTAGGATCCAGATAACCAAACAGTTTCTCAGGCTAGCAAGACAAGGCCTTTTCCAACTGAGCTATTTTCCCAGTCCAATAATACTTTTTTTAAATTTACTAGGTTTGATATTAATAGTTAGATTGTGTTTTAAGTTTCATTGTGTTTAGAAATACATTCTGAAGCATATTATGGATGAATTGTATATGATGTCTGTGATATGATTAGAAGAAAGTCGAGGTGGTGGCAGTAACTGTATGCTGTGACCTCATGACTAAGATTACCAAGTCGATGAATGGCGAAGCTGAGTGAGCGATGGATAAATGAGGGTTTGATGCAATGATCTATGAACCTTGTAACTACCTGAAATTCTTCAAAACAGGAAGTATGATTCAGAAACTTAATATTAAATCTTGATAGATAAATGCAGTTCACGCCAATTGATTTTATTAGTAATAGCTTTATGTCTTCAAGATTACAGCTCACAAAACTGTGTGTATTCACACACACACACACACACACACACACACACAGCCATGTGCATGGTTACTAGAAAAAAATGATCAAATAGAAAAGAAAAGGTTGATCAGTAAGTCAGACAAGAAGAATGCATGTGGGTAGTGAATCATAAGATTGCATCAGTTATTTCTTTTGTAATAGCAACAATGCTCTTTTAAAACCTGTCATGAGAGTTGATTACTTCAAATCTTTCCTCATATAAGGAGAGAAAAAAAATCTTCTACATAAATACAGGATTGAACAGGAAAAAAAGAGAATTAGAAATATAACTATATCCTTTAAGAAATCAATTTTTATATAACTACCACTGAAATGTGATTATTCTAGTTCTTTTAAAAATAAACATATCTTAGAGTATAAAAATATGTTTATTATCAATGATGAAAATGGGCGGTTGCTTCATTTGGCTCTAAGTAAAAGAACACTGGCGGGATAGTAAACGAAGAGGAACACAAACTCAAGAATGTCTGCTTCATCATTGGTTCCAGGTCAACTTCGCGGTTCAAATTACAGAAGCAGTACTGGGACTCTTCTTGTGTGTGACTTGGGGTATGATTTAGTAACTTCAAATACTGCTTTCAAACAATGCTTAGGTAGATGGTAGAATATGTGTGTTCACACTTTGGAAGTTGTATCATCTCTTCCCAACGTCTTTACTAACGTCAGTAAAAAGACACACATACACACACTCACACACATGCACATACACACACAGACACACACATCTCTTAAAAATATTTGAGGTAAAACAATCTGAGCATAGCGGTCTTTTCTGAGACTGATACTCCAACCAAAGACCATGCATGGAGATGACCTAGAACCCCTGCACAGATGTAGCCCATGGCAGTTTAGTGTCTAGGTTGGTTCCATATTAATGGGGACAGGGACTGTCTCTGACATGATCTGATTGGCCTGCTCTGAGGGGGGAGCAGCCTTACCAGGCCACAGAAGATGACAATGCAGCCACTCCTGATGAGATATGATAGACTAAGATCAGAAGGAAGGAGAGGAAGACCTTCCCTATCACTGGACTTGTGGAGGGGCATGTGTGAAGAAGGGGGAGGGAAGGTGGGATTAGGAGGGGAGGAGGGAAGGAGCTATGGGGGGATACAAAGTGAATAAAGTGTAATTAATAAAAATTAAAATAAAAATATTAAAAAAATATTTGAGGTCCATGGAGAATATAAAACAGATATTGTTTGGGACTGAAGAGATTTCTCAGTGGTGAATATTATGGGCTATTCTTTCCTCTTCTTGTAGACTCTACAATGTAGAGATTCTAGGTTTAGTTCCCAGAAGTGACATGGTGACTCATAGATATCTGTCAATACATAGAAGGTACTTATTCACACATACAGGCAAAACATCTAAGTGTAACTTAGAATATTACTTCTTTTTTCATTAAATTTCTAATTTTTTACATTAATTACATTTTATTCGCTTTGTATGCCAGCTGTAGCCCCTTGCCAATCTCACCCTCCCAATCTCACCCTCCCTCCCTCGTCTCCTCCCATGCCCCTCACTAAGTCCACTGATTTTATATTCTGAACAAAACATATACCCTAAAAGTCAATTTTACTTCTCATATTCTTGTACCTTACAGAATTTAGTTTTATGATACATTATCTAATTTAATTCTTTTTTAATTTTTTTAATTTATTTATTTTTTATATTAATCGCAGGTTGTTTACTTTGTATCCCAGCTGTAGCCCCCTCCCTCATTTCCTCCCAATCCCACCCTCCCTCCCTCACCTTCTCCCTGCCCCTTTCCAAGTCCACTAATAGGGGAGGACTTCCTCCTCTTCCATCTGACCCTAGTTTAATCAAGTCTCTTCAGGACTGGCTGCAATGTCCTCTTCTGTGGCCTAGCAAGGCTGCTCCTCCCTCAGGGGTGGGGGGGAGGAAGAGCTCTCCGTTGAGTTCATGTCAGAAATAGTCCCTGCTCCCCTCATTAGAGAACCCATTTGGACACTGAGCTACCATGGGCTATATCAAAGCAGGGGTTCTAGGTTATATCCATACATGGTCCTTGGTTAGAGAAACAGTCTCATGAAAGACCCCTGTGCCCTGATATATGTGGTCCTTGTGATGCTTCTGTCCTCTCCAGGTCATACTAACTCCCCTTCTTTCATATGATTCCCTGCACTCTGCCGAAGGTTTGGTTATGCGTCTTAATGTCTGCTTTGATACACTGCTAGGTAGAGTCTTTCAGAGACCCTCTGTGGTAGGCTTCTGTCCTGTTACTTGTTTTCTCCTACATCCAATGTCCATCCCATTTGTCTTTCTAAGTGAGGATTGGTCCTCTTACCCTGAGTCCTCTTTCTTGTTTATCCTTATTAGGTGTATGGATTTCAGTATATTTTCCTATCTTATAGGTCTATATAAGTGAGTATATACCATGTGTGTCTTATGGTAGCCATAGATAAACTGGACTTCTCTGTGGTGATTTGGCAACAAAGCCTGTATTCTGTCACAATCTACTTTTTATTGACATGATTAAGGAATGGAATTGAGGGCTAGGTAGCTGGGTCTTTGATCTTCATGTTCCGTTAGTGTGATGTGTTCCTGTTCTCAACTGGGATATGATTAACTTCTGCATGAGAGGCTCTCTTCCTACTGCAATACAATTGCAATTGCATTTCAGTTTTGCATGGTAGGGGCCCTAATTCTGACCCACACTCCACACCACAATCAACTTCGGTGTCAGGAAACTGATTCCTAGGAGCCAATAATTGACTGGTGAAGGCTTGGAAATTGTTTTCAGCTCACCTATCTCTCGATGTGGAATGAGCACCACATGCTTAGCACCTCCATTCAGATGGCAAACAGACCTCAAATGCTGACTTCCCGGAGAGCCTGTCTGCCATCTTTTCCCCATGTTCCCTCAGTGCAATCCAGGAGCACATTTATTTAGATTTGCACTCCAGGACCCGGAAGGCGATTGGTGCTCAGGATTTCACCGGAGCCAGTGCACAGCAGACTGCTGTTCTCCACACCTTGGCCTTCACTCCTCTGTTCTCCCTACGCACCGTTCCTCTGTTTCATATTTCAAATTAGACCATATCCCCTTCCTGGTGGACTTCCTCTCTCAATCTAATAACCATTTAAACTACTCTACAACAGCAGTTCTCACCATATGGACCACAATCCCTTGGGGGTAGAATGATCCTTTAACAGGGGTCACCTAAGACTATTAGAAAATACAGGGATTTGCATTATGATTCACAACAGTAACAAAATCACAGGTACGAAGTAGCAACAAAGATAATTTTATGGTTTGGGTCACCACAACATGAGGAACTGTATTAAAGGGGTGGCAGCATTAGGAAAGTTGAGAACCTGCGCACAAGGTCCTATAGTATCCACTCTCTTGCAGGCTACTTTTCTGGCATGTAATTTCATTCTGCTTATAAGCTCCAGCTTCCTAATTTGTATCTGTTTCTAACATACCTTGCGTACATTTCCCTGTTTAGGGTTGTTCTACCTGCCTCAAAATGTCTGTTGGGTCACTCAGTCACATCCTTTGGGTGTGTGTTCACTTGTCCTCTTCTAATGCTTCTCCATAAGTTTTCATACAACATTCTCCTAACTTGTTCCACAGTTTATATTTCTCTATAGTACATTTTTTTACCTGTTGTCTTATATATTTTGTTTTTGGTCTATTTTATTCTCGTCCCCTTCAACACTTCACTAGAATATAAATTTTATAAACACACGGATGTTTTTTGTTTTGTTTTGTTCCAAATCAAAGCTTTGTAAGAAGCATTTCAGGAAATAGTAAATTGTCTACCAAGGATCCACTTAACCATGCCATGTGACCATGGGAAGGCCAGGGCAAGGGTCACGAAGGCAGAAAAGAATTAGTCACATTCTGCCATGTAGACATACTGCTATCTGTTTCAAAAATAAATGAATTAGTATTCAGCACCACTTGACTTTTCTGAGGTTATATAACTAATTAGTGGAAAACGCAAATGAAACTTAAGCGCTACACAATCAAATCCACACTCTTCAGACCTCTACATGACCTGAGGTATGTTCAGAAAGGATTGAGAGTCATGCTCACTCTATGTAGCTGTGAGCTGACTTGTTAACTGGAAAATTATTAGGTTCTCATTTAATTGTATCCTAGTGTGTGCCTTCCAGCAGACTACTTAAGGTCACATACATTGTCTTACACAAATCTGGACCAAATTGAGCTATAGTGCTGCCTCATGGTCTCAAGTCAATTAACTTTCATTTTCCCGTGAAGGTTTAAATGTATAAAACAGCTTAAACACTCCTGAAAGTTAAATTGCAGTTGTCGTGTTCTTGAATTTTCTGGCGTGATAAAGGCCTGATAATGGTTGCCTGATGCTGTGTTGTCATGGTACCTGTTGGAGAACCTGTAAGGTTAAGAACATGAGTTATCATTTACAATGAAAATAACAGAAATTGCTCTGGAGAAAATATATCTAATCCCAAACTCATGCTAAGCATAGAGATATACCCTGATACCACTCACACACTGTAGCTATGCACAGCAATTGCTGTGACTGTGCTATATCAAGAACATAGACAAATGCCTTTGTCTTCTGCCACAGTGCTAGGGTTTACTTAAGAATAAATTCACAAGGGAGAGAAATCACATGGCAGCAATTCAACAGATAGTCCAAATTTCCTTGATAGCACTGGCCAAGGCAAATACAGGTTGTTTTATTTCAATTTTAATTAGCTTGGATCACACATTACAGTGTGTGTGTGTGTGTGTGTGTGTGTGTGTGTGTGTGTATGTGTGTGGTTTACCAGATAGCTGTAAAGGATAAAGGACTGCAGTTAGTTCAAGAAGTTTCCACTCCCAAGGAATTGGGAAACTGACTTAAACATAAATATAGTTTCTGTGTGTGATATGATATCAAACAGAAATCAAACTGTAGCGTTCTGAAGGAGATGCTACAACTGCCTGCTGTAGAATCAGGCTGCAGGGTTAGAGTTGAGGTATAAAGTTGCGGCCAGCAGTGTATGCAATAGGGCAGGGCTGAGCCCAGATAAGAAGAAGGTCAGATGAACAGCAGACCAGATGGCTGGACAGCAGGATGGTCAGACAGCAACTGGGCAGGCTGGAACAATGGCAGGGACCAGGAGCAAGGTCACTTGGCATGGCTGAATCAGTTGGGAGACCTTTGTCTGCGCATTCCTTTTTATGCACACACAAGCACACACACACACACACACACACACACACACACGCACACACACTACACATATATACACAACAAATACATGCAATACATATACATACACACAGTACACTTATGTACACACAAACAAATGCAACACACACACCACACACACAAACACACACACACACACACACACACACAAGTGATCACTGGGGTTATCAGCATTGCCCTGCTAGGAGTCAACCTCCTTTTAAGATTCAGAGAAAGGAGTGAGGCCTTTTCTTCAGGCTTGTGTGTCTGTGTGATAAGCCCTCTAGGTCTGGTATCCCTGGTAGGATTTTAACATTCCCACATACTGTTAACCAGTTCACCTCAATAAACTTACATAGAAAATGACACACTTACTACCTTGAGGGAAATGTTACTTAACCGTCCATGTGGGTGGTGAAAATAGATGCAATCATTCACCAGTCTGAATAGTTCCTGACTCAAAATGGAGTCAGGAACTGCCCATGAAGTGTGGTTCCCAGGGAAAAGCACAGTCTGAAAGCAACATAGTTTTACACAATCTGAAATGAGTTGCATCAGGTCAGAGCCTGATTCAGCCATGGTTGATCTCAAAACAACACTTAGCAAAGATTCACATTAATAGTGAAGAAAGAGACTAAGTTGAGATAGGGAAAACTAACTGTAACAAAATTGAATGAGCCTCATAAGAATAAATCCAAACGTCTAAAGTTTGGGGAAATAATATTCACTGAAAATTGGATTGAATGTTTGAATTACATGTTTTTAAAGACATTGTCTTAATCTCATTTTGTTTTCTTGTTCAGTGGCTCACTGTTGCGCTGCCAACTTTCTCTCTTGTAGGAAAACATCACTGATTAGAACTGGGGCACATTCAATGCAGAAAATACTGTTTTTGTGCTCTCAACAATGTTTTAGTTTTAAGTCTTTAGCTAGATCAAAGAGTTAGAAGGAAAATTATGCTGCCTTAAAAATACTAGTGCATTGCTTTCATAACCATGTATAGATAGATATACCAATAGGGAGCAAATAAGAACAAAGTATAATTATTTATGAATGAAAGTGCCACAGTGAACATAGTTTTTTGCAGAGTAGGACACCGTGTCAAGCTTTAAAACCAAGTATATGTGATTTGGGGGTACAGTTATTCCTGGGGGAGATTGGCTTGTTTTATACAGCTAAGAAACAGTGGCGTTTAAATGTGATAAAGTTACATAAAAGGATGATTGAGTTTTCTTAATATATTTAAGAAACTACATATAAAATTAATATAGTAGAGTTCTTTCACTAATTTTCAAGGCTAGACTCGGGAGAAGATTTTCTGTATTAAGGTAAAAAGAGTCCATTATTCCATCTCAGAAAACACCCCTGTGGCAAGAATTTTTGGTTCTGTTGCTCTCCTTGTGGAACTCCTGCCCCTTCAGGTCTTTCTGTCTCCCCCTTCTTTCATAAGATTCCCTGCACTCTGCCCAAAGTCTCAGCATCTGCTCTGATACCCTGCTGGGTAGTCTTTCAGAGGTCCTCTGTGGTAGGCTCCTGTCCTGTTGCCTGTTTTCTCCCTCTTCAGATGTCCATTCTGTTTAGCTTTCTGAGTGAGGATTGATCATCTTACCCAGGGTCCTCCTGCTTGCTTAGCTTCTTTAGATGTACAGATTTTGGTCTTTTTATCCTGTACTATATGTCTAATATCCACTTATAAGTCAGTATATATCATGTGTGTCTTTCTGCTTCTGGGATACCTCACTCAAGATGATTTTTTCTAGTTCCCACCATTTGCCTGCAAGTATCATGATTTCCTTGTTTTTAATTGCTGAATGGTATTCCATTGTGTAAATGTATCACAATTTCTGTATCCATTCCACAGTTTAGGGACATATGGTTTGTTCCCAGCTTCTGGCTATTACAAATAAAGCTGCTACAAAGATGGATGAGCAAATGTTCCTGTTGTGTACTTGAGCCTCTTTTGGATATATGCCTAGGAGTGGTATAGCCAGATCTTGAGGAAGCAATATTCCTAACTGTCTGAGAAAGCACCAGATCGATTTACAAAGTTGTTGCACAAGTTTACATTCGGAAGACAATGCAGCTAGTCCTGGTGAGACCTGATAAGCTAGGGTCAGAAGGATGGGGAGGGGGACCACCCCTACCAGTGGACTTTGGGAGGGACAGGGAGGAGATGAGGGAGGGAAGGATTGGGAGTGGGCAAAGGAGGAAACTACAGCTGAGATACAAAGTGAATAAACTGTAACAAATAAATAAATAAATAAATAAATAAATAAATAAATTTTTAAAAAGAAGACAATTTTTGCAGTATTTCCAGGTATTCAAAAAGAAGATTTGATTCACTCTAACATTTGTGACTTTTATCTTGAATACAAATACATATACACCTTGGATTGTAATGAAATATTTCTATTACATTTAACCTTTGTGTATTTCTAAAAACTATCACTTCATCAAATAATTTAGTTTTACATTTTGAAATAAACATTTTTCAGGTTTATTGCTGGAAAAATCAAATCTATATTTTGATATATTTTTTCTTTAGTGATCATGGAGCACTAATAAGTTTTTTCTCAAGGTAAAAAATAAAAGACTCCTTTATTCTCCCTACTTTTCAGCAACTTACTGGAGGACAGATGAGTTAAATTGTCATAGAATACATTGAAACTAGATACAATGAGAGATAAGTTATCAGTCTGTCACCTGATCATTTTGTAGCTGAAATGTAATTTCCTAGGTCATTTTATCTATGTTTTTCTCTGTGTTCTACATAGTGACCATCACTAGTAAAGAAAGAAATGACAGGAGGGCATGAAGTAGAAAAGCAGGGAAGGAAGAAGAGCAAGGACACAAGCAACAGTCGAGGAAAAATAAAATGAAACAGAAATGAAGGACAGTGGGCTCTGGAGCTGGGAGATGGCCCAGTGCTTACAAGCATGGCTACTCATGCAGAGGACATGTGTTAGTTTCCCAGACCCACATGGTAACTCACAACTGCCTGTAAATCACTTTCCAGGGGATCTGCTGGTCACACTCAGCAACATGTGTGGTGCACGTACATGAAATGAAACATTCTTGCACATACAATAAAATAAGTAAATTTGTAAATCCAAGCAATGCGGAGGATGCCACACTTATTGTGGATTTTGATGTTAGAGGAATAACAACTTATGATGAATTATAAAGCTATCATTTTTATATTTTACATTAAAAATAAAATCAGCTTTCATTTGTGTAAAGTTGGACCTTGTGGACATTTCTTTCTGAATTTTTATTTAATTTCAGTGAAATGCAGGAAACAACGCCAAGTTGCACACTTACCCTAACTTGTGGTCAACCCTGAATTCTGTCTTCCGTCTCAGGCATTTTGTCATTTCAGGAGTAAGTGAACTCACATAGTCTGTATGAGTAGCCATTTTGGAGATCCTGAAGAGGTAGTTCCCCCTCTGTTCTCCACAAAGCACTACAGGAGGATTACTAACATTTCCATTCATCTTCTTCAGAGTCCCACAAATCTTAACTTGTGACCTTGTCTTTAAGTGTCTTTCCCAGATACCTCTAAATTGAGAATTCATAGCACTCCCGATAACAAGATGCATAAAGTCAAATGATAATTAGCTCCAAAAATATCAACAATTAATAAGCAAATAACAAATATTTAAGTAAAGCGTGCTATGTCAGTATTTGAAATTGATTTTAAAAAGGTTTGACAAGCATAACCTCAGTTAAAGAAAATAATCTTAGCATTTACAAGTTGCCTTGGAAGTAAGTATTTACCACAAAAGCTATAAATGAAATCATTAGTTGGAAGCAATAGAAATTTTACCTGTCTCTTGCTTGTTTCATTTTATGTATTGAGGACAAAGTAAAATAACAACTGAAAATACAAAAGGCATTTTTAAAAAGAGATAACTAAGGAATTTTAGCAAGTACCAGCATTTTACATGACCATTGCTTTGGAGTGATTTATTGATTTTTAACAGACTACCTCTATACAGGTATGTGTTAAAATTATAAAAGGGCATTCATTCTATTGAAAACAATGCTACTTTAAAAAGTAAAAACTCCATTTTGATGTCATTTAGTGAAGTTTACCATTTTCAATTAATTTACTATGTTCTTGTCTTAGATTTCAAATCAAGTGGTACTTTTTAAATAAAACAAAGCTAATATTGAATAATTATGTGATCTTCTGTCAAAAATAATCTACAATGGAGACTCAAATACTCAGATTAACAGTTGTACCTGCCCTTTTAATCCTTAATTCTTCAATGTTGTACTCTCAGCTGGAGCCTTTAACTCCTCTGTGCTGCCTATCCCTCCTGTCTGTAGATTGTCTCCGCTCTTTCTCATGTTTTTTTTTTTTTTTTTTT